>JAYJMB010087777.1:0-65450 GCA_036873735.1 Pouteria campechiana
GGTCATGACGTTCCGTTCGCATTTCGTTTCTTCCTCATTATTTACTATGCCTAATCTGACTTCTTGAGCGCGCTCTCAGCGGCACGTTCTCGAAACACTCATGTACTTCTTGCAAAATGAGTTAACTATTATTCATCAAAATATGGACTATTAGTCATAACAAAATGTAATAGATATGAATGTGGAAAATCAATTGCATAATTAAACACTTAAAGTCATGAAACTTAAAGTCATAAATAAGCATTGTTTTCATGATCAAACATTCATCTTATAAACTGATGTCACCTTATTTGTAATTGTCTATTTCATAGAGAAAGAATTACATGAAGATCACAAAATATTTAAAACAACTAAGTTATGCTTTTCTCAAAAAGATATAACAAAATAAAAAAAAATTAAATCTTTAAGAGGTATGAGGATCTGTAGGTGGGTTAGAAGAGGCAGGCTCCCCCTGAGTGGTGTCTCTGATGGAAGTCAACTATTCTATGTTGAAAGTTGATTTGATTTTGGATCCTCAATATGTGAAGTGAGGTCAGCTCTATGTGTTGGATGGGAAGTCTCAAATTGTGAGAGAAGAATATCTATGTTCTTTTATATTCCTTCTTGTACTCTTCTTAACTCTCCCATTTCTTTCTTTACTTCTCTTTTTCGTTCTCCTACTTCCTTTCTAAATTCCTTGACTTCTAGAGATAATAAAGCAATGCAGAAGGCTTTGGATAAGTGACTTCAGGTGAAGTTTTGGGAGGTGAAGACTGTCTATCTGCAATGAGACTACTTGTGTCAACTGTCTCTTTCACCCATTTCTTCATCTTTCTCCTCATTTTCATCTTCATCACTCTCCTCATTGTCTTCCTCATCATCTTTCTCAATTTCTCTTTCATTCTTCTCCATCATTTCTGCCACATATTCTAATAACTTGATTCCCATTCTTTTTAGAAGTGTTGCTCCAACATGGTCTTTGTTTAATATGGACATATATATGCATGATTCCCCATTGACTGGAACATGAAAACACTCAAAGATTTTTGTCATCCATCCACCATATGAAGCTATGTGGTTTATTCTTTGTGGTAAGTGCCCAAATGAAGTGAACATGAGATTTGGCAAACTAGCCTTCTGATAAGTATACAACTTCCACAAAACTCTAAATTCACTTGCCGTCACTTGCTCTGTTCCTCTAAGCTTAGGTATGAACATATTGTCTAAGACTTTTCTAAGCATCTTGAGCTCAATGGATAAGTCTTTTGTTCTCATGTAAGTATGCGCAGATGTATAAGCTGTACTTGAAGATAGTTTGTTGAAAATTTCTTCCTTTTTGAGGTCATCCTCATCTTCTATGGCTGGTACATCTAGTATTTCTCCAAGGTGTTTTTCTGGTGATAACAGGTTTATTCCAAAGATCATTCTCACACCTTTTACCATAGACTCATAAGAGCTATCTCTCCAATTGAAGTAAAATATGAGGACTAGCTTTCTAAAGATGGATGCTTCATATTTCATTAAATCAGTCTACCCTTGATAATTTAACATTGATTGAATATTAGATTTGCATTTATCAAGGAAATCTAGATCAATTTTCTTTTGAACATGAACAAGTTTTCCAAGCATTGAAGTATAAAACTTGAATTTCTTATCCTCACTGGGAAAGTAATATGTTGATAAATCATTTGGTTCTAATTTAGTAGTTGGAACCTTTCTTCCATCAACTTCTTTTAGCAACTTACTCAAATCAAACTTCTTTGCTCTTTATTCTCCTCTTTCTATGCTTTTTTCTTCAATATTCACATTAGGTTGGGAAGGGAGATTACCTATATTATCAGTGGCTTGAGATCTCCTTGAGCTTTTAGATGTTGAAGGCTGGGAAGAAGATGCTCCTCCTCGAGTTCTAGGTTGCTTCACTCCTCTTTAGGGTTTGGAGACGGTGACTTTAGGTGCCATTGAGATGTCGGAAAGTGTTGGAAAAGGTCGAAGATTTGTAAAATGACTCTAATAGAAGTTTGGGATTTACAGGCACTTCCTCATTTCAATCGTAGGAGGCTAGTACAAAAATGGGATGGAAATGAGAACTATTCATTGAACTGAGCTTAAAAAGGGTTTCGAATTGGTAGGTGCTTGGCATCGCGGGTGCCTGGAATTGTAGGCGGTTGATGTAGCAAGCGGTATGGCTTCTAAAAATATACCAATAAATTTGAGTTTTGAAGATCTTATTTCATTTTATCCCAATCTTATTTATTATTTCAATATTATAAATATTAAGCATTAAAAAAATGTCATACATATTAAATAAAAGAAAACATAAAGACATTTACATAATTTCAATTTAAGCATGCTCAATCATTACAATCATGAATAACAACAATAATGTATTTAAATGAAATAGTGTAAAAACCTTTTTGAGCATTCATCAAGATGTATCAGTTTGATAAATTCATAATGATTTAAACTAAGGAATGACTAAGAGTAAATTTCTTATTTGAGATTTTTTAATTTTGTAGATTAATTAATTTCATATATTGAAGTAGATTTTTAGAATTATTTATCTCAAATTATTTTGCTCAATCAATGAATTTATATATATGTGCAATCAAGGCAATTATTTTAGTGACATCTAGAGTATATAGACATATAAAGCATGATTCATTAACAGAGTTATCAAGCTGAGCAACTCATCTTTCTTCATTGCTTCTTTTATAGAAGATTTTAGTTGAGCTCATAAGTGAGGATGCTAAACTCGATTCTTTGATTCAACATTCATAGTTTGGAATTATTGTTGCTTTAATCATCTTCTTTAGCTATTGTAGTTTTGATTGTCTTCTGAAAACTTTTTGATAATCTTCTGAATGAAGAAACTTATTCTGCATTGCTTCTGAGAGCTTTCAAGATGTTTCTGATAAATTCTGAGGGTGCTCAGATTCGAAGGTCAGAAGTTCTGTAGAAACTTTTGTATAATTGAAAACTTCTGAACTTCTCCTTATTATAGAAACTATACTTGTTTCTTTTAGCTTCTGAGAAACTTCTAATAATCTCTTGAAAAAATATCTTTTCCTTTGTAGCTTTCTTCCATTTTCTTGATTACTTCAAAATGCTTCATTAAGTGCCATTTAGTCCTACATTGTTGCGCCATTTTGAAGCCTCTAAAGTTATGCTTTCATTGCCTCCGAGGACATTCTCTGAAGATGCTTTTTAAAACTTCTAAAGCCATGTTTTAGAGCCTTCGAAGCCACATTTCAGAGCCTCTGAAGCCACACTTTAGATCCTCTGAAGTGACCTTTTAGACCCTCCGAAGCCATACTTTAGAATCTCTAATGCCATGTTTCAAAGCCTCCGAAGCCATATTTCAGAGCCTCCAAAGCCACACTTCAAATCCTTCAAAGTGACCTTTCAGATCCTCCAACGTGACCCTTCAGAGCCTTCAAAGCCATATTTTTCAGAATCTCCAAAGCTTTCTGTTAACTCTCTGAAGATTGTTGTGACAACTCTGAAGTAGTTCAATTTGCTTTGAAATGTGTTGAGATTACTTCGAAGATGCTTCTGTTTGCTCCGAAGCTTTCCTTGTTGACTTCAAAGTATGTTTATCGATTTTGAAATATACTATGAGAACTTCGAAGCTTGTCTTGGGCTTTCTCTAAAGCTTTCCAATTAGCTCCGAAGCTTCTGTTAACTCTCCAAAGCTTGTCTATTTACTCTAAAACATACTTGTAATGACTCTGAAGTGTTCCATTTTACTCTGAAGCTCATTATAAAGATTTTGACGCTTGTTTTGAGTATCTCTGAGCCATATCATGCTAATTCTGAAGCTTTTGTTGGTTTACTCCGAAGCTTGTTGTGACGACTCTGAAGCTTTCCATTTTACTCCAAAGATACTTTTCAGAGCCTCCGAAGCATTATGTTGTCCTTTCTAACTATACCTCTGAAGCTTCTTTCTTTGCTATTAAAATCAAACTCTGAATTTTCTATATCTTTGGACATAGTTGTTTTAATTTTGCTTCTTGAAGAATTTCTTTATTTCTTTTGGATTGCATACATTTAGGATATTCTTGCACTTTTTCATTAAGAGTTCAAATATATATGTTCTATACATATTATTTTAATTAGTGCAATATTCTGTTTAGCATCTAGGTATGCAAAAAGAATTTGGCAAAGATATGAACTATATTATTTTGGGTAGATTATTTATTATTCTATTTTATTTATTTGGAGATTTTCTTTGTTTAAATTTTATCATTGCAGCATTTTGGTTTTTAATTCTTCAAAATTATATTTGATTAATATTATCAAGAATTAGAAAGAAACTAATTCTATAATTGTTAAGCAATATAAGATATTATTATTTAATCATATGATCACTTAATGTTTTATGGATGTAAGTGAAAATTCTCTTTTTAAGCTTATTTGAAATTAAACTAAATTCTTTTTAAAGTGTACAAACATTCTGTTCCTAATTTTCCACCACTGAATATCATGAATATTGATTTCCAAACTTGATTTAAATAAAAAAAAATTAAAATTATAGTTTATATTTTCTTATGGATGCATAATGTTTTATGTTTATATTAAACATATATTTCTTTGGTATACTGATCCTTAAGATTAAGTTGATTATTTATGTATAGCTTTTCTAATTTAAATAGTTTTTAGAATTCAAACTTTTGTTAGAGTTTTATAATTTGATATATATATGTTTGTATATTACTAAGGTGAATTCTAAAGTCAAGCAATATTTAAGACAAAAGAATAAGTGCAAAGATATCAAGTAAAAGGAAGTTTGGTTTAAGTTATCATACCTGCACTTACCTTGTATTCCTTGACTTTATGGAATACATTTTTATTCAACTAGTGTCGAGAAACCTTTTGTCTTTTGAAGAAACTTGGTATTTCATCTTTTTTTCATTTTCCTTCTTTATTTCATAATCCTTTGGTGAGAAGAAATCATTTTAATTTTTAATTATTAGATATTTCTTCTCTTTCTTTCTTCTTTCTATGACTATCTTACTTTTCCTTTTTCTCACTTCTTTTTCTTTGACTTGCTTTAGATGTCTATTTTGAACTGCAAGTCTTTCTATATCATCTTTATCTTCTTCAGATAGATTCTCCTCAACTTGAGAGGATTCCTCAATTACTTCATCCTTTTGATCTTTAATTTGAATTTGGGATTCAAAACTTTCTCCTTAAATTTCAATCTTTTCTTGAGATTACTTCTCTTCAGTCTGTGGTAGTTCTTTCATTGACACTTCTTCTCTTTTCAAAGATTGATCATTTTTCTTTTCTCCTTTTTCTTGAGGAGATTGTTCTATTATTTCATGATTTCTTATACTCAAATTATTTTTAGCAAAGACATTAGTTTCATTTGACAGTAAATGAATTAGCACTTCAGAAATAGTCTTTAACCTGTCTATGATATCTTTCGCATTTTCACAGGTTACAACATGACTATATATGGTAGGGCATAGAGCATTTTGCAAAGTATTTTTAGCTTTGATGTTTACTTGCCTAGCTTTTTCATCTTCTTTATTTAAACCAATAAAGACAGCTTTCCACATTTCAAAATTATTGGCCATAAGACTTACCTCTGTCCTCTTTTTGCCTTCATCAAAACTCATTCCCTCAAATGAAATTTGTGTGATAGAATATCCTTCAGGAAATATGATAGTAGACATTATTGGGTTAGCTAGATAGATCATTATAAGTGTTTATGTAGCCTGCTCTGATATCACTTGTTGGTCCTGGTAGGATGGGCTAGAACCTAAGAGGGGGGCTGAATTGGATTTTCTAAAATTTACTTCTTTTAACCCCTGTTTGATCAAATCTCTCCCTTTCTTTTATGTTGGTGCGCTAATCAAAATGAAGTAATGGATAAAATAAATAAGAATATAGAGAAAAGATCAAGCATAGATATCAAATGTAACTTATAGTAGTTTGGGCCCTCTCTTGGCTCCTACTCTACTCTCTAAGTTAACTTTACTTGCTACACTCAGGTTCCACTAATCTTTTAAGCAATCACACTTGGTTTTCCTGAGCTAACCAAGAACTCATACGCTGGTTTTACCAAGCTCACCATAAACTCACTATCTTGGTTTTTATGAGTTCACCAATAACTTATTCACAAGCTTACCAACGACTTTAACAATGTTGGTTTTTCACAAGCTTACTAACAACTTTAACCCTGTTTTTTAAGCTAACCAACAACTTTTATAAATAAAATAAATAAAATAAGAAAGTACACTTTTTGATGTATTTCTTGTTGAGCATTGAGGAAGATCTTAGATGTAGTTCTTCTTATTGCAGAAGCTCTTCCTTTATGTTTTAAAGAGATTGACCTTGAAAGAGATTAAAGAATGAAAGCTCTTTTGAAATATGAAAGTGGTAAATCTTGGCCTTTAGGATTTGCAAGAGGATTTCTCCCTTTTTCTTGTTTTTATCTTCTCTTTTCTACTCTCTATCTTCTTTTTTCAAATGTCCGTTGAGTGCTGCTTAAATAGATCTTAAAAACTTGATTATTGTATGAGAAGCTTAGAATTTTTGTTACTTGCAACATTTGAATTTTTGACCGTTGGGCATCATCAGGTGGTATGGCAAGTGCCTGGGCCCAACGGCTGTGCGCCAGGTGGCTAAGCCAAGCAGCTATGGATGATTTTTTTGGATTTTCTTCCAAGTGAATCTTGCTGCCTCCTAGTAGGCAATATGGTAGGTAGCTCACAGGCAGTAGGCACAGGCGGTTGGAGAATTAGCCAGGCAGTTCATCTTCTGGTGCTTCATTTCTTGATTCATTTAACTGTCTATTACCAGGTAGTTGCTTCAAGTGGCTGACATCCTTCAATTGTGTTTTTGCATTTTGCTACTTTTTTGAAACTTTGACATCTTTTATTTCAATCAAAACACATTTGTCACAAGTAGTATATATGAAGTATGAATAATATATTTGATTCATACTTTGCAATGGATGTGTGTATTAAGTATATTTCTTTTATTTGTTCATACACACATGGTTTCATTAAAGCTCATGTATATACTATGTTAAGGTATACTTAAATAATTGTTCAATTATGAATATCTGAAAAATGAGTTTCCATAAGCTGTAGATCATGGATAGCTATAATGAATTTGTGCTTTGAGAAAGATAATTTCACTTAAGCATGTTGTTGTTCTTTTATCTACAAATGATGTTTTCATGTTTTTTTTGTTTATGAAGACATGCCTAATTAATTATACACATGTTTCCTTGAATTTTATCAAACATTCTATAATTATCCATTAATGATATACATACATTGTGAAGCATAGATGTTTTCCTTTAATCTATATATTTTATATAAACTTCATTCGATTATGATTTCTTTCTTTCATCAGTTAATACTTCCATATAGAACATATATATATATATACATATATATATATATATATATATATTCATAGAAGATCCAACATATGATAAGAAGATGAGTGCATAATGGATCATATGATTGTTTATTAGGTAATCATTGATATGCAAGAGATTTTTGGAAGATAACCAAATGAGAATGTATCTTGAAGTCATTCTAGCAAAGCATTTTATTTTGACAATTTGTTCTTATAGTAGAACATTTGAAATCATAGCAAAGTATGTGTGTATGCTTGCTATTGGAAATTGGAATATACATTAGAATGCATATGCTTTCTTCTGAAGTAATTTATAGTTGAATAAACAGATTGGAAGTTTGTTTCAAGGTTTCTAAAATATGTCAAGTATAGACTTTAGAGCCTCTAAAGTAATTATTCAGAGTTTCTGAAATGACTTCAGAGTTTATAACTTGACTTTAGAATTTATGAATTGACTTCAGAGGAGTTAATTGGATGTTGTAATTACAGAGAATTAAAAGTTGTATTGAGTGCTAGTTTCAGAGTTTTTTGATCCTGAAGAATTAAAGAGTTATTTCAAATTTTCTGAAGCTATTTTAAATATAAATCTTATAATTTATGAGAAATTACTATAGGACCTCTGATGATGCAGAAATAACTTTATGAAATATGTCAAAGTATTTTAATGGTATACATGAGCAATTCGATACAACTTTTAGGCAATGTTCCAATTCTTATAGTCATGTAATCATGTGATCATTATCATCATAAAGTAATTAATTTATGTACATTGATCAACATGAATAGTACATATCAGGCACATGTATGGTTCAAATTTTGATTTTCCAATATTTATAATATCATTAGCACAATGCAAATCTAGTATAAATTTTGTTGTCATCAAAATCATCTGTTATACATGTATGGATCATCATCATAATACATGTATGACTTAATGGAAATGTTATTATAGCAGATCATTGTAGCGCCACTTTGTCTGTTAATTTGAAGTAGCAAACAAATACATTTGTCTATTGGTACTATAGTAATGCGTCTATTGACTTCATTTGCTAATTTGTTTGAAGCTTTGTCTACAGTCACTGTAGCAACTCACTATAGTGATTCGTCTGTTAATTTTGTTTGTTGCTTTGTCCGAGATGAACTTCATATGTCACTGTACCAGTACTGAGCAAAATCACTGTAACAATTTGACTACTAATTCTTCTGTTGCTTTATCTGAAACAAACTGCATCAGTCACTATAGCAGTACTGCGACATCTTAATATAGCAAAATTACTATAGCAATGCACCTGCACTTTGCCATTTGTGAAACTTGGATATTATTTACCAGAAAGCAAAATATATTTATCCACATATAATATGCATAATTTAGAGTACAACTAAATCATTTAAGCATAATATCTTTTTCTTATAAAGAATATGTTTATCCTCACATGATTTTAACAAGTTGTGGAACATAGATAAATCATATATTGTATTTTTCAATGAAAACTTGAAGTGATAATTTCATAGAGCACGTGATATACCTATGATCCAACTTATAATAATAAGGTTAATACACTATGGATCATAATGAGTTGTTCATACTCTATAACAATTTATGTAATATTCTTGTATTCAAAATATTGCAATAATGATTATTCATGTCAAGCATATTTGTCTTTATTTCAACTTCCTAGACTAAAATCATCATTAGTACATAATAAGTCTTAAGACAATGCATCTCCCTAATATGATATAGGTAGATTTTCCTATGTTATTATAGATCTAACCATCTCTAATAGGGTTCTATTCTATCTTTTTGAAACATCATTTTGTTGCGAAGTTTCAGGAATCGTCAGTTGTCTGACAATACCCTTTTTATCACAAAAATCTTTGAACTGTACAGGTAAATACTCATGTCCACAATCAGTTCTGAAAAGTTTAATAGTGCGACTTAATTGATTATCAACCATAGTCATGTAATGTCTGATGCACTTTAATGCTTCTGACTTTGGGAGATTAGAAAAATATGATTGAATCACATATAATCATCTATAAATGCGATGAAATATGAGGCACCATGCTTTGCCCTCATATTCAGTGCACTACAAATGTCTGAATGGATTAGATATAATGGAAACTTTGTTCTAGTTGCTTTACAAAATGGTTTTCTTGTTGTCTTTTTGGCCATACAATGCTCACAGAGCAAGAGGGCCCAACAAGCCTTTTTTAGCTAATCTATTCATTCTTTCTTGTCCAATATGGCCTAATCTAGCTACATATTTGCATCTAGATTTCCATCACTAGAAGAAGCAATTAAAGAAAAACAACCATCATGTGATATAAATTTATCATAATCAACATCAAGGATCATAAAACCATATGAAATAAAACCAATGTCATAAAGAAGTGTCCCCATCAACACTTTACAAAATCACTACAAAAATTTAAGGAATAACCCAAGCTAAGAAAAGATATAACAGAGACCAAGTTCCTTTGGATGTCTGATGCATAAAGGATAATATTTAGAAATAGGGTTCATCCATTATGTAATTATAGTTTGCATGTTCTGATCCTTTGACCACTATTCTAGAGTTATTCCCTACATATATCCACCTCGTTCTTGTTGGGATCCGATGATACTCTACGAATGTTCCTCGATCTCTAGCTACATGGTCTGTTGCTCCTAAGTCTATAATTCACACATGATAATATTCGGCAAGTATTACTGAGCTAGATACATAAGCATAAGGAGTAGAGTTGGTTGATACCTTCTTTGGCTCAGTGCATTCATGAGCAAAGTGACCCAACTTGCCATAGTTGTAGCATTTCAACTTGGCCTTATCCTTTTTACCACCACTTTTTCCGTATTTACACTTGCCTTTCTCAGCCTCTTGAGATGCCTTCTTATTTCCACCTCCTTTCTTATGGAACATTTGATTCCTCTTATGCTTAAAGCTTGAAGCTCTACATGAGCAAGATTCAACCACATAATTCGGTCTTAAAGATCATGCATCCTCTAGGTGCTTGTCTTCTAGCTCCAAATGATGCCCAATATCATCAAATGTCCTGATATTCTCATTATATGTCATGTTGACTTTTATGCGTTCCTAGCTATTAGGAAGGATCTGATTACTTATTGCTCATCTATAAGAGCATGTCCAGCTAACTTAAGCTCTTTAATCATGTTTGACATATCCCTAAGATGCTGCCACATATTGTGATTTTGGTGCTTCTTATATGTGTCAAACTTACTAGTGAGTCTTCTCGCCTTAGTAGCAGAGGTATCACCATATTTATCTTTTAGGGTAACCTATATTGCTTGAGCTGTCATATACTACTTAAATTCATACATGAGATTATTCTGCATACTGGTCAATAACGTATGCGAGCAGTGTTGTTTTTCTTTTTTCAAGTTACAAAAGCCTCATAATCTCTTCTATTTTGAGCAGTAGTATCATTCTCTGGTTCCTTCATGATATTGTTCAATGTCTTAAGTACTTCAAGTACTTCTATTCCTCTAGGATGTACTGGACCTTTAATGTCATATATCAAAATGCACTATTTAACTTTTTACCTTTGTTTAGGTCAACAATAATTATTTTCATTGATTAGATATCAAGTAATTACAAGAAACATGCACACAGTTAACAATAACATCTTATAACATACAATTATGATGTTGCTATGGAAGATAGATTAAAGTAATGATAACTCGGCATAAGGAATAAATTGAAAGTTCGCGATGCTCCAATCATCTTTCGTATCACAAATGTAAGGTCATCAATAATTCAATTCAACTATGCAAAATCATAATTCTAAGTGAGAACGCCTTTGAATACTACCAACTTAAGAACTCCTACTCAAACAAAGCATAGTTTGTCAATAATATCATTGTTCATGTATACCAACTATTCATGCATATTATACTATTCACATATACTACACTGTTCACATGCACTGTTCATTAGTACTATTCATTTACACTATTCATTAACACTGCTCATGTGAATAAAATAATGTATACACTGTATTCATGAAATAAAATAATAAAAAATATTGCGTATGTACACTATTCTCTTATAATAAAATAATGCATATATATTGTTTACCAAATCAAATAATAACATATACTATGTGAGCACTGTTCTTGTAGAAATAAAATAATATATGAATATTATGTTGCAAAGTAATGAATATAGTACAAGTTTGAAAAACTTGATGTACATAATAATGCGTTGAATATTTTATTCCGTCCATCTTCTCTTCTAGCATTTTCAAAGAGTATTTTAGAGTGACACTCATTCATTTTGCAATTAAAGGAAATGATTCTAATGATTTCAATAACAATAATAAACCATAGCAATAAATACGGCTCTGATCCCAATGTCGTAAATGAAAAAAAATAAGATACATATAGTTTTCAAAGAATCCATCGGAAGCAAAATGGATCATATGGTTTGAACTTGTATCTATTGCTAAAAAATGTTGGTCAAGCGTGAAATCACAAAGATGGGAAATCATGCATATCCCACAAAACTAAATGCCTATTGATTTCAAATCAGATAAAGCTCACTTTCTTTCTTTCTCGCTTACTTACTTCTCATCTATTAAAGATTCAATTTCTAGACGAGTTTCAAACAAGATGACAATGGGAGTAATGGCATTGCACTGCAATGGCAATCATCCACTTGCCATTGCAATCACGCGATCACCATTCGGATCATGTGCCGCTTATGTTATATGACTGCCATTGGCAGCGGTGTTGCTCCTCTTCCCATGCATAATCAATGCATGTGGCCCCCGTGGTCCCACATGCCCATCATGGGTGGAGCGAATTTGTCAATAGAATGGTTGGCGAGGTCTAAGTGGATCACATGGCTAGTGGAGTTATTGCATAGGATGCCATTCTAGCCGCAACAATCTATATTCAACAACTAGAACTATGGCGTTGAAATATTGGGAAATGCAAGCAACAACATCTCTCATCCTTGAGATAGAGCCCTGAAACTTGAAGGATAGTATTGGCAATAAGGAGGGACATCGAGATTTGAAAGAGGAGGGGATACAACAGGGATGGAAATGCCATCAGAAGCATGAGATAGAGAAAAGATAAGGCCAAAGATATGGAGATGGAGGTAGCGAGAGGGAGGTTTTAAAGACAACAAGCCTGGTCTGGTGCGACTTTTGGCAATCTTAGACCATGGCCTAATGCAGAGTGCAGACTGATCGATGTCATTCCACACGTTGTAAGAGGCTAGACCCATTTTCAGATTATGTCGATGAAGCTTTAAAATTTGATGTTTTAGATGATATTTGTTGATAAATGACTCTTGCTAGCCTAAGTCAGGCTAACTAAAACTCAAGTGCAGGCATGCAGTAAAATTGGAAAGCACTAATATCTTAGATTTTTTGAAACACTATTATGTTGGATCATAAATATAATGTTGGGCCATAAATATAATGTTAGGCTTATATGTATATATTCATGTGTCATGGACTATCGTATAAGGATTAGCTCATTCAACGTGAACTGTTAAGGTTTGGATAATTCAAGCTTTAATATATCTAATAGGGTGTGGGCCTTTAATGCATAGAGACTTAAAGGTAATTTTTATTTTTATGATAAACTAAAATAGAAATACTAAAAGATAATGCATAAATTATCTATATATGGTGGTTATAGTCCCTAGGTCACACGTGACTTCCATTCTTTCTGGCATCCCATCATCAGAGAAAGAAAATTGAGAAAAATGCTAAAGAAATCTTTAGGAAAAACATGTTGATCTAGAAGGCCAATCCCATGGCTCTAAACAATAACTAATCATTATGGATTCAGGTAGGCTACTGCTTATTTATTTGTTAATTCTTAGTGATGCAACATGAATGTTCTTGTGATTTATGTAATGGTTTTCACAAAATGATTATTTTAACACATGGTATCAGAGCCTCTTCATGTTGAATCATTGAGATTAGAGAAAATGAAAATCAGATCTCGATTTTCAGACCCCAAAAATTTCAGATTTAAATCTCAGATTTCAAATCCCAAACCCAAAATTAGATTTAAGTTACCATACACCATACCACCATGCCCTAGATTTGTGGATTCAGCAAATTAGAACAAATCCATTTTTTATACAAAAATAGAGCCATAATCATGTTGTTGCCCAAATAGAGTAGAACCATCCATGGCTAGATGAGCAGTTGATGAATGGCTAGATTTAGATTGCAAGGATAAAAATTAGGTTACTAATCAAAGGCAATGTTGCCCAAGCAACAGATCCAAGTTGTCCGGCCTTGGTCAGCCAACCAAACTAGGCCAGAATGCATGCTACTAGTGTGCCCAGCCCAACCAAATGGTAAAGAGCGATAGATGCTGGTGGATGGTGGCACAATAAGGGCAAACACAAATGGGTTTAGAGTATCCATGGTTGCTGGTCGTGGAAGAAGATGGGTGTTGTCTTCTAGAAAACTGTAATCATATATATTAATGTGCAGTCAGATTTTAAATTGAAATTATGGGGTCATTTCCTGTCAAATTTTGATGATTAGATAGTTAGTTTCTACATTTTAGGGTGCTTTGGATAAGATGAATGGATTAAATTTTCCAAAACACAAATGTATCTTTAGATTTTGTGTGAAAAGATTTAAAGGGCAAAGATTTTGTCCCTTAAATACTTGATTGGTTCACTAGATTAGTCATGAGATATTTAGATTTTCTATTCTCATGTGATTCTTAATATTTATGAATTTATTCTTTATAGAGTTACTTTTAAGGAATTTTTTTTAAGGAATCTTTTGGATAAATTTTTAAATTTGAATATTGGTATGGTTGTGTATATATTTTGAGATGAATTATTGAAACAACATGTTGCCAAAGTAACCTCTCTCATGAAATTAATTTGTTTAAAATATAAAAGGTTTTGCACTTATAACTTATGTGAATATTGACCATCTCAAAGGAACTTCGATATTTAACAGAATTATATATGCATTTGTGGTAATAAACATGTGATAATTATATGGTTTTACATATGAATAATAAATTAGCCTAAAGAAAGATTTATTTTTGAACATGCTACCATTGTCAGTGTTTGATTACTACACCAAGATATCACTTACAGGTTAATATTTTGTTCAAAGATAAAATATTAATGGAGTACCAGGTATCTTGAGATGAGGTTTACCTTTATTTGAATTTATTATTGTAATTTTAGACTTATGCAAGGTTATTTTGCCTATTTGTTGTTCTTTGTTTAGCTATGATTCCTACAATATTACTGCCAACATCAATTCAAATCTCATGTTAAATGGCTCCAACTTAAATTCATGGCAAGAGGACATCTTAATAGTTCTTAGAGTCATGGATCTCGACCTTGCGTTAAAGGTTGATTCTCCTCCACCTCTTATAGAGAAGAGTACTTTTGATGAGAAGAGGGAGATGGATAGGTAGGAGAAAGCAAATTGCATGTGCATGATGATTTTGAAGAAAGCCATTTTAGAAGCATTCAAGGGCACAATGTCTGAAAACATTATTATGGCTAAGGGTTTCCTAGTAAATATTGAGAAGAGATTTGTAAAGAATGAAAAAGATGAACTATAACTATCATAAAGAGACTTGGTCTCTGAATGAGCTCATATCACATTATGTTTAGGAAGTGGAAAGGTTGAAGCAAGACAAGATAGAAAGTGTTCACCTGGCCTCAACTTTGAAGGACAAGGATAAGGAAAAGAAAAGAAAGAAGAATTAGAAAGTTGCACATATGACACCTCAAAAGAAATAACAAAACAAATCAGATAAACCAAAAGGTAATGGTTGTTTCTTCTATAGAGCTAAAAGACATAGAATGAAGCAATGCACTAATTATTATGCATGACATGCTAAAAAGGGTATGCTTCTTAATTTGATTTATTCTTAGGTTAATTTAGCATTGCTACCTAGACACACGTGGTAGATAGATTCTATTACAACAATTCACATTAGTTGTCTATGTAGGTTTGCCTGAGTTGTTGAAAGCCAAGTGATGGTGAAAGATATATCTATGTGGGTGATGGCAAGAAAGTTCAAATTGAGGCAATAGGGAAATTTAGATTATTGTTAAATACCAGATATTCTTGGGATCTTAATGAGATATTTATTTTATCATCTTTTAGATAGAACTTAATTTCTATTTCTACTTTGGACAAATCTAGTTAATCTTGTTTATTTGAAAATAAAAAATTTAGTTTGTTTCATTAATCAAAATTGGTTGGTTCTGGTTCTTTGTTAGGTTACTATAATCTTTATTTAATTAATGCAATTGCTTCATTTAATGAATCCTTGCAATTAAGTACACATGGTGTAAAGAAAAAAACTAACCAATGAGAATTCAATTGCATTATAACATAAGGGATTAGGTCATATCTTTAAACGGAGAATAAAGAGACTCATGTCAAACAAAATTCTAAATCCCTTAGATTTCACAAATTTTAATGTTCATGTTAACTATATAAAGAGAAAACAAACCAATAAAAGAAGATTTGAAACTAATAAGACTTTGAACATCTTAGAACTTATACATATGGATATTTGTGGGTCAATTCCTATGGTTGCTTGGAATGCTCAACAATATTTTATAATATTTATAGATAATTTTTCTAGATATGGCTACATATATCTCATTTATGAAAAATTATAGTTGCTAGATGTGTTTAAAAATTATAATGCTGAAGTTGAGAACCAACTTAGCAAAAGGATCAAAAGTGTTAGATCTAATTGTGATGGTGAATACTATGGCAGATATAATGGCTCAAGTGAACATCATCCAGGACCATTTGTGAAATTCCTAAAGATATGCGGTATCATCCTATAGTACTCCATGTCAAGTTCACCCACTACTCTTGAGAGAAGCACTTAGGACTGTAGCTTATATCCTTAATAGACTTCCAACAAAAGCGACTGCCAAAACCCCTTATGAGCTTTGGACAGACAAGAAGTCTCGTTTAAAGCATTTACACATTTGGGGATGTCCAGCTAAGGCAAGGCCTTATAGGCCTATTAAAAGCAAAATGGACTCAAGGATGATGATTTGCTATTTTATTGGATACTCTGAAAGATCCAAGGGGTATAAGTTTTATTATCCCATGACTAAGTCAATTTTTAAATTGGGAAATCCTCGATTCTTTAAGGATGTCAAGTTTGCGAAGTAAGATACAATTAGGGACTTTGTCTTTGAAGAGGAATATGTTAATATTCCCATAATTGTTATTGGCATTGATCATGTTCCCATTCCTAACCTTGCTCAGGACACAATAGATCAAGACAATGTTAGAGAACCTTCTATTCAGGAAATTGTTGCGAAGAACAAACTCTACCACCTCAAGAACCTATGCTATTAAGGAGATCCACTTGAGAAAGGAGAAGTTATCAGTATTATTATATATGATTTTCATGATAACAAAACTTATTTTAAAATTAAACAATATGTGTGCTTAAATATTTAACAATCATATATATAATTATGATTTGATATACATAATCATGAATATTTAATTATGCAAACATACATCTTTTACTTAATGGTGTACTTACTCTTAGTTATCATTCTTTAATGCGTTAATTTGTTGAATCATATTTAACAACATACTCTATTAAGTTTTTACATTATGTAATTAAATAAATATGTACATTATCCTTACTCTACATTATTTTAAAATAACATGAGGATAAAATATATTTTTGATTAAATAATGCATCTAAAAGTTAACAACATAGCAATTGTAGAAAACTTTTAAATTTAGGATTACAATCATCTGCAACTAATTCCTCAACTTTTTGCTACATTCCAAAGGGATTAAACTACTAAAAATCATCGAAGAAGAAGAAAAAGAAGAAGAAGAAGAAGAAAACAAGGCTTCAAAAGTGAGCTAAAAAAAGCTTGCTTGTTTGTTAAAATCCAAAGAGAACTTCCATAGACAAATGCAAATGACAAAAGTAGTTGAAGGTGAAATCATGGTTAGGGAGTATAAAGCTATTTGAGAAAGTTGAACTATCTATACAGACGAGACAAAGTTTGTCTAAGACAAAAAAGGGAGAAAGTAATTCCATCAAGCACTCAAACAAATGAAGAAAAAAGAAACATTCGCCTAGAAAATCATGCACAAAGGGAAGAGACTTTATTTACCGACAAGTTAGACGAATAGATTCATCTAAGGATAAAAAAACAAGATGTAAAGACAAAGTATATGCAACTTCGGTTGAACAAAGACAGATAAATCAAGAATGATGTAAGAAGAAAATTATAGAGATGAACTCTATCCATTACTGAACAAATGAGTTTGACTTCATCTATAGGATCAAATCTATCTATTAATTATTACAGATGAAGTGGAAAAACAAAGTAGAAGCTACATAGTAAGTATAGACAAACCTGCACAGAAAAGCAGCTACTTGGATAAGCAAACTTCAATGTAAAGGCACATTCATCTGCAACTTACTACAGATAAATTTATAGACAAAGTGCAAAGCCAAATTCAATTTGTCACTTACAACAGATGAATGGAGAGCAAGAAAAAACATCATACTTTATCTATTCAAATAGACAAAGTAGAGTTTGTCTATCAATTAGCAAAGTTTATCTGTCGATTAGCTCGATTTTGTCTAAGGTACCAGAGTCTGTTTGCTATTTATAACAGACAAACCACACTCAGGAAGGATCTACTAACAAATAAATCTCCTGGAGGAATTCATCTAAAACTTATAATAGATAAAGCAAAGTTTGTCTATTGATTAGCAGAGTTTGTCTATCACTTAAAGTAGATGAATATGGAATAAAAGAAGAACATCATACTTTTTCCCTTCAAACAAACAAAACAGAGTTTATCTATCGATTAGTTTGACTTTGTCCATGATGACAGAGTTTGTTCATTATTCACAACAGACAAATCATATTCATGAAAGATCAACTGACAGATAAACTAATGGGATAATTCATCTATAAATATGGCAGATAAATGTAGACAAAGAGAGGTCATGATATCTGCATTCATGGTTTAATTATACAGACTTATTTCTGTCACCATTTTCAACAACAATCAGCATTGTAAGTTTTTTAGTTGTGTTAAGTCAAAATGAGAAAAGATATTTTAGCAACACCTTCTCTTCCTCTTTATAAAAGAACGGCAATGTAGCAACTCAAGATAAATCAGAAAGGCCTCTTTATTAATTATTGCTCTCATTTCTACATTCAATAGAACTCATCTTCCCCAATGGTCAAAATTATGAAGAAGCTATTTAAGGGGAAGAAGTGGAATGATTATAAGTGGTGAAGGGACACTTTTCAACTAAGTTTAACCTTATGAAAATCCTTCTACCCATGGCCAAGAGCTTAAACCATAATCTATCTTTTATGATCTTCAATCTACATATCCTTGTAGCCATTATCTTTCTATTTTAAGAAGATCATTTTGTATTACTAAAGTTGTAAAGGATTTCATCTTCACCTGTGCTTAAAAGTGTATTAGTTTCTAGTTAAACTAAAAACTAGTGAGTTTGTGCGGAGCTCAGGAGAACCATATTATATGAGTTGTTAGTGAGCTCTAGCAAACCAATAAGTTAGCTAGTGATCTTCAAAACCAATAAGTTTCCTGGTGAGCTCATGAAAATCAGAAAAGTGCTGGAAGCACTATGCCCCATAGAGTTGAAATCTAGAGGAGTTTTAAGAATATTATTTATACCCCTAAAGCTGGGATCTAGAAAAGTGCTAGGAGCACTATTATATTTTCATTATATGGGATATAGAAGAACACAAGGCACAATGAGTGTGTAATTTTGGAAGAGTAGATGTAGGGACGGGGTTCCCAAACCACTATAAAAATCATATTATTTATGAATATTTGTTTACTTGCTTTATCCTTTATGCATTTTATAGTTTTATCATTCACTCTATATCAAGCCACACACAAGCATAAAAAGAGAAAAATGGTCTAACAGGGGTTCAATAATGAATTTTTATATATCCAATTCACCCCTCCCCTCTTGGTTTAAGCCATACTATAGGATTCTACAAAAGTACGGTGCTAGATTATTACATTGTATTCCTCCAAGAACATGAAGTTGATGATGGAGTGATGGAAAATGATCTGATAAACTTCCATCAAGCCAATGAAAGTTCTAACTCTCAAAAGTTGATTGATGCAATGAATAAGGAGATTAAGTCCATGAAAGACAATGATGTATGGGATCTTATCTCATTGATAGGAGGTGCAAAACTCATTGATTGCAAATGGATATTTAAGACCAAGAGGGATTTGAAAGATAATGTAGAAAGGTATAAGTCTTGTCTTATTGCAAAGGGTTGTACACAAAAAGAAGGCATCGACTATAAAGAGACTTTCTCTCCAATTTCTTTGAAAGACTCTTTCAAGACTATAATGGCATTGGTGGCGTATTTCAATTTTGAATCACATCTGATAGACGTAAAGACGGTGTTTCTAAATAGCAACATTAATGAAATAATTTGTATGGTGCAGCAAGAAAAATTTGTATTTGGAGATTCAAAGAATATGTTTTGCACAAGAATTCCATCTATGTGCTTAAGCATGCATCTCGATAATGGTATTTCAAATTTCATCAAGTGTTCATCTCATTTGGCTTTGAGATTAATTTAGTTGATGATTGTGTATACCATGAGTTTTGTGGGAGCAAGTATATTTTTCTAGTTTTATATATTGATAACATTTTGCTTGCAAGTAACAACATAGGCTTATTGCATGAAACCAAGAGATTTATATCTAAGAATTTTGAGGTGCAAGATCTTGGTGATGCCACTTTTGTATTAGGCATTCAAATAACTAAGATTGCTGTAAGGGTTTTCTTGGATTCTCGCAAAAGGGTTATATCAAAAAGGTTCTTAAGAGATATGACATGAAGGATTGTAAATCAAGTAATACCTCTTTAGCTAAGGGAGAAAAGTTTAGTCTCAATTAGTGACCTAAAAATAATTTTGAGAAAAATGAAATGCAGAAGATTCCTTAGGCATTAGAATTAGGGAGTTTGATGTATGCTCAAGTTTGTACATGTAGTTCCCATGGCATTAAAATTTGAAAAAAAGTGTGTGAGATGTTGCCATGGATATGATGCATGAGAGTAAATTTGAAATTTAAATTAGCATGCCTATTGATTTGTGCTATGTTCTATTGTGGAACCAATGTTTTGAAAGTTTAGGGTAAATATGATTAAGCCAAATTGAAGTTGTATTCTCAAGCATTTTTATGTAATTTTATTGTATTTACATGATCTTATTTTTAGAAAGTGAAACATATGTGAAATAGTTTGGAAAAAGAAGAAAAATTTTGTAAAGCATGTTGGGATCATTATATGCAGAGGGTATAGTTGTGAGGATGAATTGGTACAACCTTTAATTATTTAAAAGGGTTATTATGAATTTTAATGTGATTTGATATTTTATATATGCATATATCATATTTAAGGAGGGATTACATACATGATATGCATATAAAGAAAAATTGTGGATTGAGCACAAGAATATATTTACAAGAAGCTAAAAATGAAAATAGCATCACTTGTATTCAATTTTGGACATAGAATTTGGATGAATTAGAAAACATGATAAACCTAAACATTATAAATAGTGAAATTATCTTTCCAACTCATTAAGAATCATGTGATTTGGACATCATATGAGAAAGTTATGTCCAACACATTAAAACTACTCCTAGTGGATAATTAAGGATGCAAATTACGGGATTAAGCAAGATAAGTTTCAAATTTGGTGTATTAATTATGCAAAATAATTTTGAGAATTTATATAGTAGACCCATTGAGATAAATATATATGTTTAATGTAGAATTTGCAATGGTTTCTTGATTTTTATATGACATTTGAGGCTGAATTATTAGTGGGTGAGTGATGACCCATAATTTGATTGAGGCAAGATAATCATGATTAAATGATATTAATTATATTTATTTGATATAATTTAATTATGTAATTAATATATCTAAGAAGGGAATAATTAGAGGATATATTGACAACATGTAAATAACGAGATTAAAGTGGGAAATGGGCTATAGGCATATGGAACACACCTACACTGGTAGAGCACCAAAGTCTTAAGCTATTAAACTACTCCATCTTCCTCCCAATATGCATACTCAATCATTGATCGTATTTTACCTACCGCTAACTAGTACCATGCATGGAAGGCTACCAACCAAGTGGGCTCAACTTTCTTACAACTTTGGTGTGCTCCGATTCTTCCTTGCAATCCGAGCTACAAATGTTACAAGACCCATGACCACATGATTATCAGCATGGCCTATGGTATCCAACTCTCATTGTAACTTAAGGATTGCAAGTTCTCCATCCACACCTACTAAGTAATTAGAGTCTCACACAATAGGCTATATTTAGCCTCCATATTATATCCAGGCTATCTAAGCATCCATGTTAAGCCCCAGGCCAATCCAGTCCATCACCTATATTGATGTCAGATCATACCGAGCTATCTAGGTATCACAGCGAAGCCCCAGGTCAATCCAGGCCTCCTTGCCACCAAGGCGGATCCATATCCAATCATCTAGGCCACCAACTCTGCCAAACACGGGCACCAGAGGAGTCATGTCATATCCTGGCCACACTGGCCATCCACCTCTGCAAGACATAGGCACTAGAGGTGTAATATCACATTCAGGCTATCCATGCATCACGGCCAAGCCCCACCCTATGCAGGTGTTAGGTCCAAGCGATCACGACCTACTCACCATCACAGGTGGCATTGCCATTACAAGCGAAATTTAGGTTATTACAGGGCACTGTCATGGGTATCACATATCCTTGTTACATATACTCATGCATATTCATGCCAATCACATAACCATGCCATGTAGACACCATGATGACATATCATGTCCATGCATCCTCATGCCTATCACAAGCATCATATCCATACCTCGTGCCTTTCTTGTGATTGCATTAGGAAATTGGATTTCCTTGTATATGTTTCTAATAGAGTATTGTGCATTATGAATTGAAATTATATTGATGAGCATTGTATGGTATAAGGTGTGTGTTAATACTATTAAAGTAATATTGTGACCTAGGTATCATTGTGAGAGTAGCATAGTAGAAGCATGGTGGAAGTGGATGGAATTGGATTTGTCTTTCTTGATGAATAAATCACTATTGTTCTAAAGTGATGGGATGAAAATTTGATACCTTTGTTTGGAACTTAAAGTTTCAAGGATGTAAATTTTTTAAGGGGGGGTAGTTTGTAATCCCCTTGATGATAAATTGGAAAGTGCGTGAGATGTTGCCATAGATATGATGCATGAGAGTCCAATGGAAATTTAAATTAGTATGCCTATTTATTTGTACTATGTTCTATTGTAGAACCAATGTTTTGGAAGTTTAGGCTGAATGGGATGATGTTTAGATGACACAATCAAGAAAAATTGATGTTGTATTTGTTGGTCTCTATCTGAATGGTACCTTAAGAGGGGGGGGGGGTGAATTGAGCTTTTAAAAATTTTGGCCAATAAATAACTATATGCACTTTAAACTGAAAGAGATAATAACATACAACACATAACACATACACAATATTTTCATAATGGTTTAACCCTTCCAGGGCTCTTACTCCACTTCTCTGACTTAGCCTTCTTTACTGAACTCAAGTTCCACTATAATATTTGTGGGTTTTATAAGCTCACCAATTGGTTTTACAGAACTTGTCAACTAACTCTTGATTTTTCAAAATGAATGTACAATAATAATGCCTCTTATTTAGGCTAACATGTACAGAATCTAAAGTTTAATTGAAAGAACAAAGTAAGTAATGAGATTAGATTCAAACTCCTTTTGAAGTTGATATAGATCATATATTGAGGATTCTTAATCTTTGGCAATGACGTAGAAGCTAAGTTGAATGATGGAAAGTTTTTAATACTCTTTTCTTAATCAACAAAATGATTTTCAGTGTAATCTCTTTGTTATTTTTGATGTCGTCTTAATCTTCTCTATATAGGATTTGAAATTTTAATCTTTGCAATCTTTGGCGCCATTTTCAAACCAATTAGGCAAGTTTGGAGACTACTTTTGTAACTAGTTGGAGTTCAGAAATTTTGAGTGCGTCCTTAGAACTTTGTGCTTCGATTTATACTTCAACAGAATTTCTGAAGTAGTTCTATGGAACTTCTGTGTTAAGTAGTCTTTTAGCAGTTCCTCTTCAAAATTCTTGTCTGTTGTTTTAATCTTCAACAAATATATTCTAAGCCTTTGAAGAACTTCTGAGCGGCTTTTAATTTATTATGTAACATAAGCTTTGATTTTGATATTAGTCTTTGACTCGTGCCCTTTTGGAAAAATGTCTTCTAAGAATGCTTCTGTGCCATGTCAAGATTCTGCATTGCTTTTGAGTAGGCTAAATATCTTCTGAGTTGTTTCTGAATAGCCTCTGATTTCCCTATGAAGCTCAGATTTTATTTCTATATATCTTTATGATTTATGCTTTACTTAAACATATTTCTGAGAGTGCTTCTATCTTGATTTTGCATAGTGAATCATAATTTTTGCACTACTTCTGTGTATTGTGACATATTCAGCATTATTTTTGTATAATGCTGTTATGCTTCTACGTTACTTTTGTTACCCCATGAATTCTTTTGAGATAGTTTTGATTACGTGACTTGTTTTCTAGGTTGCTTTGTGTGGTGTGATAATACTTCTAATTTGTTTTGATTATTATCATAGAGTTCTGAGTTACTTCTGTGCAACGTGATAGAACTTTGTGTTGCTTCTGAGCAACATTATGACGCTTCTGCATTACTTCTATGTAGTGTGATAATGATCTGCTTTGCTTCTGTGTAATAATATAGTCCTTCTAAATTGCTTTCGTGCATCGTTGTGTTGTTCTGACTTACTTCTATGCATCTTCTAAGTGATTTTGAGTTACGCATTTTATTTCTGAAACATTTCTGTGTTACTTCTGGATAAATTTTGATTTCTTCTTAACTTCTGAATTTTCATGCGAAGCCTCTAAATAAGTTCTTAAGTGACTTTTGAAAATCCTTTTATTTAACATTTCTTTATTACTTTCCTTAATCTATTTTAATATTAATACTATAATATTTAGAAAGTAATTTGTCAGTACCTTAATTCTTCACTCATTTATTTTTCATCATCAAAACCAATTTGTTTAATCTCATTTGTCATGAAAATTAAGCTTAGTAAAGGGGTTAAATTTAACATTCTCCCCCTTTTTGAAGATGACAAAACATTTGAATGATAAACCTTTTATAAAAAATAATTTTAGAATATGCAATGTATTCCTTAATGGGGCTCCCCCTGAATATATACTTTAAAAAATTCCCCTTTTGTCATAATAAAAAATATAGTAAAGGGGAGTAAGTAAGAGATTGCATTATAACGATCAAACTTTATACATTAGAATGATATTTAATAGTTTATATAGTAAAGTACATTTGAACAAGAAGACACATCATTGTTTTAGATATAGTAAAATAAGCAAATGACAATAAAGTAACATTACAAATGAAATGAATTTAGTGAAAAAATAGCAACTAGAAATAAGTGAGAAATGAATATGTACCTTCAACATAATTAGCGAGTTGTTCTGAGTTTTCTAGTGTATGTTTTAAGAAAGTAAGGTTTAGGATGAGAGGTTGATGGTTTTGGAGTTGTCTTGGGTCTTTTTAGTGAAGGAGGTAGGATGAAGAATGGGTCTTTTAGTATTGTAGCAGGGGATTCATGAGCATAAGCTATTGTTCCACAATCAAAAATATAGATGAAATCAATGCGCTCTCAAAATTTTGGGTCTAGCAACTCAAAAAAGACTATAGGAAGCCTTTTTAAGAGGTTTTCTGTATTTGCATTCATCCTAGCTATATACTCTTAATGGTACATGGTTATTCTAGAGAGAGAAGTCTTTTGTGTTCCATAGAATCCTTGGCTTCCTCATGGGTTTGGAAGAGGATGACTGAGATGAGGGTGTAGACGATGATGGTTTTGGTGGTGGTTTTGGTTTTGGGATTACAAGTGGTTAAGGGTTTTGGTTTTTGTACAAGTTGGTGGTGAAGTTTTTAGTTTTGGTACAAAGGTTGGTTGAGAATATATTATCTTAAGTTTGTGTTGAATTGATGTATCATTGAGTTAAGGATATGGAAGAGGAAGATTATCTGCAATTGCCTAAAGATTGGTATTGTGTAATATGTGACTTATTTCTCAGTCATGTAAATGTTGTTGAGAGGTCCTGATGGAGATGGAAAGGTGGTTTTGAGTTTCTTTGAAGTTG
Organism: Pouteria campechiana; assembly: GCA_036873735.1. Classification (NCBI taxonomy): domain Eukaryota; kingdom Viridiplantae; phylum Streptophyta; class Magnoliopsida; order Ericales; family Sapotaceae; genus Pouteria; species Pouteria campechiana. Next base: position 25,651 of record JAYJMB010087777.1, read on the forward strand.
GGAGTGAGTGGAAAAGTTTTTCAGAGTAACCTTGAAGAATTGACTCTTTATCAGGAATTTGAATTTTGTGATCCTTTGGAGTCAATGAAGGTTAGAAAGAAGTTGAATCCTAAGGAGAATGTTAGGATCCTCAAGTTCTGAGAATGGAAGTTCTTGAGGAGATAAAATGATGGACTGAGATAAAAACATCCTAGCAACTTCAAAATTGATCTTTGATTTACTCTTAAACTTAGAAAATACCATCCTGATTGGATTTGCAACACGAAAAAGAATGTTAAGATTATCATTGAATGTCTTTGGAGTAGAAGATGGAGGACTTTGTGGTGAAGTTTGTGGAGGAGTAGGAGGTCTTCTCCACTTTGGATGAATTGAAGGTGTGTTCCATTCTGGTGGGAGGTCCATAGTCCGTTCAGGGATTACTTCTCCTGATCGAATGAGATCAAGCCAATTCCAATCTAGCCATATTGTTGGCCATGGGGGGAAGAAAATGGATTCTATGAATTGGAATTGTGAAGTATTTGCCATATCTAACAATTGCTTGACATGGATTTACTCCAGAAGTTGGAACTAAGAGAGGCTATGTTGGAAGAGAGGAAGATGCAATTTCAGTAGGTTTACTCTTAGGTTGAGCAACCTCTGGAACTGCAGGAGAGGATGGATGATGGAAGTGTGTGGGGTAAGACATTACTGTGATGGGAGAGTTGGTTTTGATTGGAGAGAAGTGATGTGGAGGTGAGGAGAAATGAGTTGGAGAGGAGAGAAATGAGAGTGATAAGTTTGACTTTTGAATGACTTTGCTAAAGATTGTAGAGAGTCAAGTCATTCATCAATCTTATCAACTTTCAGGATCATGGATGACATGGCAGTGCTAAGTTGATGATCTATTATATTCATTTGAAGAGCTAAAGTAGACAAATAGTATTCAATTATTATTAGTCTATCTTCTAGGTGCTATAGGATGGGTTGTGTAGTGGGAATTAAAGTGGTTGGTGTGGTTGGTTGATGAGTAGGTCTTATGGGAGATGGGGATCTGAGGGGTGTGAAAGATGTGGTGGCTGCTGCTATTTTATATCCTTGTCTCAAAATATTTTTTGATTCTTCTATTTTTGTCTCTCTTTCATTCCTTTTTGTGGCTTTTTCTCTTGTTTCTTCTTTCACATTATCTTACCTATTTCTTCCTTCTTCTCTTATTCTCTTCAATTGCTCTTTTCTTGGTTTTTGGGAGATCCAACCTTGTGGAGTCAGTTTAAAGCCAATTCTCTTCATTGTATCTTTATTTATTATTTCTCTTGCCATGTATTCTTCTCCATCTTCCTTAGAAAGATCAATGTTTGCTATCTTCATGATCTTGCTTCCAACCATCCCATAAGGTAGGTAATACTTGGTAGATGTCTTCACCAAGTAAAGTCAATTAGCCATTATTTGAGCCAGATCTAACCTTTTCCTATGGTTTGGTGCCCACAAGATCTTGGATTTCTTCTCAAAGAACTAATCAGTACCTCCTATCTTAGAATATATGTTGCTATAAATCAACATATGAGCCAACCTAAGACCTAAATTTAGATGGTTGACATGTAGATAAGTTGCATTCTCTTTGAAAATTCAGCCAAATCTGAGAATAATCTTGTTCTGTCTTATTGCCAATCAATTTCTTGATTTTCTATCTCAGGAATATTTAATGTACTTTTTATATTCTTTGAAGATAGATCTATCTTAGTCTTTCCTATCCATGTTTTCCTAGTATTGTAATTAAAGTTGATAGTTAGGACTTCAATTATTCTAGTGTATGATTTATCCTTATAGCTTATAAAGCTTTCCCCATCCTTGGAACTTAATCCAGTTTGTCACCTCAAGATTTAGGTCATTCTCTCCAAATGCCTCAAAATCAAATACTCTTCCCTTTATTATTTTCCTTCCTTTGAAATATTTGCTATACTTATTATAACCAAAGGGCTTGCTATTGAAGATTACCTTAAGAATGTAATCTTCTATTTTTCTCCTTTTTCTTGGAGTTTCTTTTTCTAACACCTCTCTTCTTCAGAATCTAAACTTAAAACTTTAGTTCTCTTGCTTGCCCTCTCCGTCCTTGCCAGTTGCAGTAGTTAGTAGAGTTTTTGACTTAGGGTTTTGAAGGAGAGAGTTTTCAGAGATTATAGGAGTAAAAAATCTCTGGGATGAATCAAAATGGGAGCAGTTTGATGGAAGGAAAATGTAGTGATGGAGGATTTTGAATCGCCTTTCTAAGTGACGAGCTCAGAGTTATGAGAAAATGATATAGAGTTTCTAAGCTTAGGATTTTATTAGAAGATGGAGCTTCTGTTGAAGTTTAACAGAAGTTCTATGTGATGCAAAATTTACACAAAGTTTCTGAGTTAATAGCCTCAGAAGTTCTATGGAACACAGAGGTGAAATTCGAGGCGTAGAGATTATGTGCAGAACAGACGTTCAACAGAACTTTTGTGTTAATGATCTCAGAAGTTTTGTGGGAGTATTGCAGAACTTCTGTGGGATTTCAGATGAACACATGGAGTATTGATAGAATTTTTGTGCTCCTTTTGAAGCACTTTAAGTGAAGTTCAGAGATTCTGTGCTACTTCGGTTTTACTTTTGGATTAACTTATTTAATGTTCATAATATTTATGAATGTTTTTAGGCATTTAAATATTAGGATCAAATATGTATTTTATGTGCATGGATCTATTACATTGAGTTCTCTTCTAATTTTATAGAATCTATCTTCTCGAAGAGGTTTTGTAAAAATATCTGCTAACTAATTTTTAGTTGGTACATATTCTAAGCAAATTTCATTTTTTTGCACATGGTCTCTAATGATGTGATGTCTAACCTCCATATGCTTAGTTCTTGAATGTAGTACTAGATTTTTTATCAAATTTATTGCACTAGTATTGTTACATCTAATAGGAGTATCAACATATTTTATCCCATAATCATTTAATTACCATTTCGCCCATAAAATTTGTGCACAACAACTACCTATAGCTACATATTCAGATTTAGCAGTTAATAAAGCAATAGATGTTTGTTTCTTTGAAAACCATGATATGATCATGCTTCAAAGAAACTGAAATGTTCTAAAGATTCTTTTTTTCTCTACTTTGTATCCAACAAAATCTAAGTTAGAGTACCCTATTAATTCAAAGTTTGAACCTATTGGATAACACGGTCCAAGATTTGGAGTATCTAAAAGGTATCTAAATATTCTCTTAACAACAATTAGATGTGATTCCTTAGGATCAGACTAAAATCTGCACACATACATACACTAAATATAATATCTAGTCTGCTTGAAGTTAAATATAAAAGAGATCCTATCATACTTTTATATAATTTTTAATAAATAGATTTACCTTTTTCGTCCTTATCCATTTTAATGGATGTGTTCATTGGTGGGGCTAATAGCTTTCCTTCTTCCTGATCAAATTTCTTGAGTAGTTCTTTGGCGTATTTTGATTGGTGGACAAAGATTCATTCCTTCATCTATTTTATGTCAAGTCCTAGAAAGAAGTTCATCTCCCCCATTAAACCCATCTCAAATTCTCCCTACATTACTTTGGAAAAGTCTTGACATAATTTATCATTAGTTGCACCAAATATAATATCATCCACATAAATTTGAATAACTAAGATATTATTTTTGTCATGCTTGATAAAAAGTGCAGTGTCTACTTTATCTCTTATAAATCCTTTTTCTATTAAAAAATTACTTAATCTCTCATACCCTGCTCTAAGAGCTTTTTTTAATCTATAGATAGCTTTTTTGAGTTTGAAAACATGGTTCGAATCATAATAATCTTCAAACCCAGAAGGTTGTTTTACATAAACTTCTTCATTTATAAAACCATTTATAAATGCACTTATAACCCATTTGATGAAACTTGAAATTCATAAAAGATGCAAATGCTAATAACATTCTAATGACTTCAACTTTGGCAATGGGAGTATATGATTCTTCTAAGTCTATTACTTCCTCTTGACAGTATTCTTTAGCTACAATCTTGCTTTAGTTCTTATTACTATACCAAATTCAACTAATTTATTCCTAAAAACCCATTTGGTTTCTATAATAGATTGATGATTGGGTCTTGGAATAAGTGCTCACACATTATTACATTTGAATTAATCCATTTCTTCTTGCATGGCTATAATCCAGTTTTCATCTTCTAAGGATTGATCTATCTAAGTGGCAAATAAAATTAAAGTTACCATATATTTGATGATATAAAGATCTAGTTCTTACCTTATCATAGATATCACCAATTACTTGGTTTTAAGGATAATCATGCATAAATCTTTAATCTTTTAGAAGTGTATTATTACCTTTATTATTTACCTCATTGATGGATGGTCCATCATCTAGTTCTTCTTCATCTTTGTGTGTTTTTATTTATGAAGAATCTTTATCTTCATCTTGTATTTTTATTTTCTTCACGGAAGTTGTAAGTTCTTCTGTCTCATCATCAAAATTGCTCATTTTTCTATAAAGGTAATTACTTTCATTAAATTTTACATGAACGGACTCCTCTACAATTTTATTTTTAAGATTATAAACTCTAAATGCTTTGTTAACAATGCAATAACCAAGGAAAATATTTTCATTAGATTTGCTATCTTATTTCCCATGGTTTTCCTTTCCATTGTTAAGAATGAAAAATTTGCAACCAAAAGTGTGAAAATGAGAGATGTTTGGTTTTCTTCCACAATATAATTCATATGAAGTTTTGTTGAGTATAGATCTAGTATAAATTCTATTTATAATGTATCTTAAGTATTCATTACTTCAACCTAAAAGTATTGAAGTAAGTCATATTCACTCAACATTGTCCTTGCCATCTTTTGCAAAGATTTATTTTTTCTTTCAACTACTCTATTTTGCTGAGGTGTTCTTAGTGCAGAAAAGGTGTGTAAAGTTTCATTGCTTTCACAAAAAGTAGCGAATTTTTCTTTTCAAATTCTCCACCATGATCACTTCTTATGGCTACCATATGAGAATTTTGTTTATTCTATACACGTTTGGTAAATGTTTCAAAGAATAAACATATTTCATCTTTAAAAGCAAGAAACATTATCCAGGTGAATCTAGAATAGTCATCCACAATGACATATACATAATATTTTCGTCCAAGACTAAAATCCAGGTATAGCAATTGAAGTGGTTTAGTTGTGTACACTTCAATGATTCTCTAACTTGCTTTCCTTTTAAGCAAGCATCACATAATTAATTTTGGTCAAATTTCAGTTTAGGTAAGCCAATCACAAGATCTTCATTGTATAATTTTTCAATCATGAGGTTATTGGCATGTCCCAGTCTTCTATGCCACAACAAGGACTCTTCATTATTTGCAACAAGACATTTTTCTTGGATATCACTTAAATATATTAAATACACATTTCTACATCTTTTACTAAGTACTACAATTGAATTTGAATTATCTATTATAGAACATATATAATATTCAAATACAACCTTATATCCATTATTACAAAATTAACTAATACTTAACAGATTGTGTTTTAATCTTTCTATTAGTAAAATATTTGAAATAGTAATAGAGTGAGGTTGGCTAATCTTATCAATCCCAACCACTCTACCTTTTCCATTATCTCCAAAGATAACTGTTCCTCCATTTTTAGCTTTCAATTCTATGAATAGATCCTTCTCTCCTTTCATGTGTCTTAAGCAACCACTATCAATATACCATTTACTACTTCTTGTGGCTCTCAAGCACACCTATAACAATAAAATCAAACTATAATTTTTAGTACCCATTTAGAAATGGGTCCAAGTGGGTTACTAGCAGAACATTTTGGTGCCCATTGCTTTTTAAATGCTACTAAATAATTATCTATTGATATTGATTTATTCATTATGTCAATAATAGTTTTTGGTACCCAAATTTGGTTTTGTTTGGGTTCTAATTTTCTTCCAAGATTACTAGTTTTCTTTCTATTTATTTTCTCTATTTTTCTTCTTTGTCTTTAGTTTAAATAATTTAGAAGTTAAAGTTTTTCTAAAAGCATGATTTTCTGCATTTTTTGGCTTAATTTCTATGTTAATGTTAATGTATTTTCTTGTTTTAACTTAGAGCATTCATGGATTTTCTTTTCTAATTCTCTTTTTGTTCATTTGTGTTTAGCTTTTAAAGTTTTGAAGTTTGAATACAATTCATCTAACAATTCTTCTAAATCAAAAGTTTTAGTTTTTGAATTTATCTCATCTTCATGAATAGCCATGAAGCTTATTCTTGTATGATGCTCCTTTTGATTTCTTTCTTTGGAGTTGAGTGAACTGAATTGAGCTTCATTTTCTTCTTCTATTTTACTTGAACTTTCTTGCATCATATTTCTAGCATTTTCCATGCAACCATTACTTTCTTCTTCTTTTCAAATTTCTTGCTGTTAGAAGTATTATTTTTATCAATATAAGAATTATACCTTTTCCGTTTGTCTCCGTGCCTTTTGTCTGGTTCTGGCCAATTAAATCTCATATGTCCAGATTTGTTATGGTTATAACATATTAGAATCTCCTTCCTCTTTTCTTTGTTCTTATTATTGCTTTTGAAGTTGTTTCCAAATTTCTTCTTTTGAATCATATTTCTTAATCTTCTGGTTGTCATTGTCATTTCCTCATCATCTTCACTTACTAAAGCTTCTTCTGAAGATTCTTCATTTTCTGATTTAGCTTATAAAGTAATCTTCTTGCCTTTCAATTTATCTAGAAGCTTTTGTTTCATTAAGACTTCATAGCTCGTAAGTGATCCCATGAGTTCTTATACTTTCATTTCGCTCAGATCCTTTACTTCCTGTATGGTAGTTACTTTGGGCATCTAGAATCTAGTTACAGATTTCAATATTTTCTTAACTAATTTGGTTCTTCTTATTTCTCTCCCAAGATTTTCAATCCATTGATAATTTTTTGAAACCTTCCAGACATTTCAGAGATGGTTTCTGATTCTTTTATGAAGAAGGCTTGATATTCCTATACTAGAATATTTATTTTAGTTTCTTTTACCTGATTTGTACCTTTATGTACTACTTAGAGTTTATCCTAGATTTTTTTGGCTCAGTCATGTGCAAAAATCTTTTCAAATTCAGATGAAGATAGTGCATAGTAGAGATAGTTCTTTTCTTTAGCATTACATTCTACTATTTAAATATCTTCAAGTGTATATTTATCTTCTGTATTTATAACATTTTTTCCATTCTTAACTATGAGCCATAACTGGTATTCAGTGGTAGTTAAGAAGTTTTGCATTCTCATCTTTCAATACCCATAATTAGTTCCATCAAAAAGTGAGGGTTTGGAAGTGGATTGCCCTTCAGTAGATGTGTTATGAAACATACTATCCATTTGAATCTCTTTGCAAGTTAATATATTGATATTTGAAGATTAACTAGTGATGCCAGCTCTAATACCACTTGTTGGTTTCTTACTAAATGATAGCTCAAGAGGGGGTTGAATTGAGCGTCTAAAAATTTTGGCTAATAAATAACTATACATACTTTAAAATGAAAGAGATAATAATATACAACATATACACAGTATTGTTATAACAGTTTGGCCCTTCCTGGATTTTTATTCCACTTCTCTTAGTTAGTCTTCTTTATTGAACTCAGGTTCTACTATAACACTTATTGGTTTTATAAATTTGCCAATAACTTCTGGTTTTTCAAGTTTATCAGTAACTCTTATACGTTGGTTATCAAGCTTAACAACTAACTTACTGGTTCTTCAAAGTTAACCAAAAACTTTTACAAACAGTTGGTTTTATAGAGCTCACCGACTAACTCTTGGTTTTTCAAAATGAATGCACAATAATAATGCATCTTATTTAGGCTAACATGTACAAAAGCTAAAGCTTAATCAAAAGAACAAAGTAAGTAATGAGATCAGATTCAAACTCCTTTTGAAGTTAATATAGATCTGATATTGAGAACTCTAAATACTTTAACAATGACATAATAGCTCGAGTTGAATGATGGAAAGTTGTGAATGTTCTTTTCTTAATCAACAAAATGATTTTCAGTGTAATCTCTCTATTATTTTTTATGTCATCTTAGTCTTCTTTATAAAGGATTTGAAAGTTTAGTCATTGCAATCTTCGGCACCATTTTCACACTAGTTAGGCAGGTTTGGTGATAAATTTTGTAGCTGGTTGGAGTTCAGGAATTCTGAGTGTGTCATCAGAACTTTTGTGCTTTGATTTATACTTCGACAGAATTTCTGAAGTGGTTTTGTGGAACTTCCATGTTAAGTAGTCTTTTAGCAGTTCCCTCTTCAGAATTCTTATCCATTTTGTTAATCTTCTATAGGTATATTCTAGGCCTCTGAATAACTTCTAAGCAGCTTCTGATTTACTTATGTAACATAGGCTTTGATTATGATATTTTTCTTTGACTCATGCCTTTTTGGAAAAATGCATTCTGAGATTACTTCAGTGCAACGTCAGGATTTTTCTTGCTTCTGAGTTGGCTAAATCTCTTTTGAGTTATTTCTAAATAGCCTTTAATTTTCTTATGAAGCTAGGACTTTGTTTCTATATATATTCATGATTTATGCTTTACTTGAACATATTTCTAAGAGTGCTCCTGTCTTGATTCTGCATAGTGAGTCACAGTTTTTGCACTGCTTCTATGTGTCATAAGATATTTTGCATTACTTCTGTATAATGTTGTTGTGCTTCTGCGTTACTTTTGTTAATCTATGAATTCTTCTAACATAATTTTGATTATGGGACTTGTCTTCTAGGTTGCTTCTATGTAGTATGATAATACTTCTAGTTTGTTTATGAGTATTGTCATAGAGCTCTGCGTTGCTTCTGTGCATCGTGATAGAACTCCGTGTTGCTTCTGAGTAATATTATGATGCTTCTGCATTACTTTTGTGTAGTGTGAGAATGTTATGCTTTGCTTCTATATAATAATACAATCCTTCTGAATTACTTCTGCGCATCGTTGTGTTGCTCCTGACTTACTTCTATGCATCTTCTGAGTATTTTGAGTTAAGCATTTTATTTTTGAAACATTTCTACGTTACTTCTGATTTTTCATGCTAAGCCTCTAAGCAAGTTTTGAGGTGACTTTTGAATGTCTTTTTATTTGAGTATTCTTATTTTACTTTCCTTAATCTATTTTGATATTAATGCTACAACACTTGGAAAGTAATTTGTTAGTACCTTAATTCTTCACTCATTTGTTTATTTATCATCAAAACTAATTTATTTAATCTCATTCATCAAAAAATATTAAGCTTAGCAGAGGGGTTAGACTTAACTGTATTCTCAGGAATTTTTATGTAATTTTATTGTGTTTACATTATCTTAATTTTTGGAAAATGAAAAATATGTGGAATAGTTTAGAAAAAGAAGAAAAATTTTGTAAAGTAAGTTGGGATCATTATATGCATAGGGTATAGTAGTGAGGAAGAATTGGTATGGACTTTAATTATTTAAGGGGATTATTATGAATTTAATGTGATTTGATATTTGATAAGTGCATGTATCATATTTAAGGAGGGATTAAATACATGAGTTGCATATAAAGAAAAATTGTGGATCAAGCACAAGAATACATTTAGAAGAAGCTGAAAATAAAAATAGAAGCTAAAAATGTAAATAGCATCACTTATATTCAATTTTGGACATAGAATTTGAATGAATTAGAAAAAATGATTAACATAAAAGTTATGTATCTTGAAATTATCTTTCCAATTCATCTATAATCACATGATTTAGACCTTTTATGAGGAAGTTATGACCAACTCACTGAAACTACTCCTAATGGATATTAAGGAGGCAAATTATGGATTTAAGCTAGATAATTTTGAAATTTTTTATATTAAATATGCAAAATAATTTTGAGAATTTATATGTAAGACCCATTGAGATAAATATGTATGTATAATTCAAAATTTGCAATGTTTTCTTGATTTTTATATAACATTTGAGGCTTAATTATTAGTAGGTAAGTGATGACCCATAATTTGATTGTGGCAAGATAATCATGATTACATGATATTAATTTTATTTGTTTGAGAAAAATTAATTATTTAATTAATATATTTAAGAAATAAATAATTAGAGGGTATATTAACAACATGTAAATAACAAGATTAAAGTGGAAAATGGGCTGAAGGCATATGGGATGCACCTACATTGGCAGAGCACCAAAATCTTAAGCTATTAAACTACTCCATCTTCCTCCCATGACCATAACACCTAATCCTTTTTCATGTTTTGCTATGGCCTCTCTTCCCCTCCCAACTTTGCCCAAATTCTTGCAAATTAGTGAGGAAAATCCAAGTTTAGGACGTCAAAATGATCACCTACCAAAAGAGGAGTTAAAAACCCCTTGATTTTAACATGGGTAGGAGGGAGGATACCTCATTTCTGTCCTTCCCCTACTGCTACCCATGAGAGAAATGGAGATTGTAGTTTGAAATTTCATTTTTTGGTGAAGATAACTCAGAAATTCATTGGTAAGTTCTTTCATCAATAGATTTTTTAAGTTTCTATTTTTGCTAGGGTTATGTAAAATGTGGGGCTATTTTGGTGGAAATTAACATGGATAATTTATTAAATTGATGGGAAAAATGAGCATGAGAGTTGCTGATATGATTTCTATGATGATAGGCCACTAAAATTTCATGTATATAGCTGCCAATTTCATTGGGTAGCAACATCCCAGCTATTTGGGTTGGGAAATTCATCGTTATGTATGTGGGTAACAAAATGAAGAGATTAATGATTTAAATAATGTATTGGTGATACTATTAGGATGTTAATTACTCTAAATAATCATTGTGTAGTGGTGGAAATAAAATCATCTTGGCACATGTCATTGAAATTGACAAATTACTTATGCATTCTAGGTGTTTGATGAAATGCCCATACAAAAACTCATTAGTGGTGTAAATGAGCTGTTGTATTAATTAATTCATAGATTAATCAATGTGTTTAATGGTGATATAATGATAATTATGTGAAATGTAGATTATGTAATGTAGTAAATGCATTGGACTTGTTACAAATTGCAAAAATTTATGTAATAAATCATGTATGTTAAGTGTTTGTTAAAATGCACCAATGAAAAGCATGATATAATCAAAGGTTTTCATTGTAGCCTTTCGTTGGCTACTAATTAGGCATGAAAATGAGATTTTAGATGTCTTAAAAAGGGATAAAAGAAAAGGTTGCAAGATGGGCAATAATAAGGTCTTAAGTTGAGTAAATTTGTACCTTAAGATTGTGTTTAGAAAATTCTCATGAATGGACAGCCCTATTGGTAGATGGTGGCATCAAAAACTTGAGTTTAATAGACTTGAAATGATATAGGAATGAGGAAGAAAAAGAAATGAGTTTATGTACTTGAAACCCATGCCAAATTACATATCTTATTTGGAATACATGTATATGTAGGATTATGGAAGCATCCTTGGAAGCAAAAATAGTAAGCTAGAGGCCTTGTGGAGAGTGCTACTTCACATGAGGTAAGTAGGTTGCTTTTATTATGTTGGATGTATGGTTGGGGATAATGAATATCCCATTGACTTGTATATGGGCAATTTTGGCCTATTTGATTATATGAAATTGTTTATATGCTTGTATAGATTTTGGAATAGTCAGTATCCCTTGATGTTGGGCATCGTGTTTTCCTAAGTCATGATTGGATCATGTATTGTATGCTTAGTTGTGAATATGGGTATTTCCTGATTGTATTTAAGGTTATGTTTATGTTTAGTGAAAGTATGTTTTGTTGGGATAAGGATTATCCAATGGCTTGAGATTAATTGTAACATGTGATGGTTTGGGATGTTGTGAGAATGTGATTAAAAATCATATATGTGTAAGTTAATGAGATAAGGAGTATCCCTTGATTTATAAATGTTTATGATAACTTATGAAGTAGAGGCTGGACAAGGGAATAGGAAGTATTCTCTAATGATGATTAGAATACTAATGATAGAAGTATGTGTGTTTGAGTAGAGATCATGAGTATCCTAAAAGGATATTGTTATATTGGAATAATGAAGACTTGAACCTTATGAGTATATGCTTATGGATGACATTATCCTAAATGGTATATGTTTTGAATTACATCTCCAGTATGAGATATGAGTGCATGGTTTGGAAGTTTGAAATATCATAGATTATCTTATTTGGTAATTATGATTTTATGAATTGATGGCTTGGAATATGTTATTCCTTTACCTTGTTGATTATTGTTTTCTATTCAGCCTACTTACTAAGTTCACTGGAACTCAAGCAAAGAAGCCAAGGAAGATGTATGCATGTTCATCGAATGAATTGGAATTAGAATCCCATTGTATATGTATACTTATAATTGATAAACTTTATTGATGTATAATTGTAAATGAATTATGTAATTGATATGAATGGGAATGTATTGGCATGTCATAGTTAATTGATATAATTGAAAGATATCGAAGATATGTGGTCATCCAGGATGTTCATCGCCATCACGATGTGGTCATGATTCTGGGTGGCTATGGGTGTATTCATGGGCTAGTCTTTGATGTGTAATTACAATCAAAGGGGTGTATGTCTAAAGTATATGATATATGATTTGGCAAAATGGTGAATGTATTCTTTTATTTGTTAATATTTGATAGTTAATGTATCATAATTCTTGAATTGTGAATATACTATTGTGCGATGTAATATTATACAGGTCAGATGCCTTATGTTTTTGGAGGGACTGTTGGATTGGTGGTAAGCCAGTAGATTCCTTCACTAGAATATAATATAGTAGCATCCCGCATCGGCCTTAGTGTGGCATAGTCAAAACGCATAGGATGGGGTTGCAAGGCATTATAGTACGCGTTTAGATTTTGCATACATTACTGAGATGTTGGGTAGATATTTAAGTAATCTAGGAGTAGACTATTGAAAAGTAGTCAAACAGGTCTTGCAGTACTTACAAAGAATAAAAGACTACATGCTCATATATCGGAGGTCAGATCAACTTGAGATCATTGGGTATACTAACTCCAATCATGTTGGATGCCAAGATAGTAAGAAATCTACATCAAGCTATGCCCACTTGCTAGCTGGGGGTGTTATCTCGTCAAAGAGTGCTAAACGGTCTCTTGTAGCCTCTTCTACTGTGGTAACAGAGTTCATAGCGTGTTATGAGGCTTTCAATCATGCAATATAGCTACAAAATTTTATCACAGGGCTGCGCATAGTAGATAGCATTGAAAGACTACTCAAGTTATTTTATGTTAATAAGTTGACAATTCTATATTTCAACAACAAGAACTCAACAAAGTCAAATTTTATAGACATTAACTTCCTAATTTTTAAAGAAAAAGTTCAGAGTAGACAGTTATCTATAGAGCACATTGGAACAAACTCCATGGTTGATGATACGCTTATTAAGGGATTGCGACCCAAAGTGTTTCATGAGCACATTGCTCGTATGAGGGTCATGTCAATTAAGGATATTCAGTTTTAGTGAGAGTTTGTAATTTAAGATGCTTTTCTGATATAAACATTTTTCAGTTATTTGAGTTTATAGATATTTCGAGGTTATTTTCTATACAAATAAGTTTTAATTTTTTTACACTCTAATTTTGGTATAGTTTAATCCCACTAAAATTTAAGGCGCACCATTTGGAAACAGGCATGTTAAGATCACATTGCATGAAATTTTTATGCTACACATCCATATCATGATTCATGTCATTTAGTTGTATCAACAGATATGACCATTAATGGGACAAATGATGATAGATTTAACTATAAGCTCATAATTTGTGATATTTTAATACCTAAATCTGCATATTCTAGATCTTCATCTAACATGATTTTATTGGATTATAATTACATTTGATTAAATATTGCACTTAATGGAGTTTATGTTTTAGGTATCAAAACATGTCACTTTGAGACCATTTTTGGTATATATAGAAACCAATTTAGAGAATATGTTCAACATAGAAGTTTTAGCTATTCAAGTTATCTATCAAAAAATTAAGAATCATAGGATTTGGATGTCAAACATGGGATTTATGGGCAAAACACTATAACTATCTCAGACTTCATTCCAACTAAAAGCAACTTCAGATATGCAGAATATGATATCACTCGTAATCACAATATGGCACATATGGAGAATCATTTGGAAAATGTGTTCAACATAATAGTTTTATCTTGAAATTATCTTTTCAGTGTAATAAGAATCACATGATTCTGATATTAGATGAGAAAGTTATAGTCAAAATATCATAAATGTATCTGATGGACAGAAATTTCATGCCGAGGCACAACATTTCTATGCTGCAACATAGAACCTAATATGTGCAAAATTTTAACAAGGCATAAAAGTTGGAGATAATTTTTTAAATTTTCTGGATCTTACTTGACTTGTGCAACAAAGCTAAACCCTAATGAAGATGATATAAAATGAAGTTTTAGCATATCTTTAGGGACTCTTTGGTAAGGTTTAGAGGCAAAGAAACAAAAAAGGGAAGGAATATAGAAGATTGAAGAGAGAAACTTCTTATGAAGGAAGAGGGAGCTAACAAGAGAGCAAAGTGCACAAAATACTACATGGAGAAGCTTATCTCTTGATCTTTCTTTGTCTTTTTCAGTTGTTTCCCTTTGTTAATCATGTTCAAGACAATTTATATTGTTTTCCTTGATTATATCACGATTTAAACACAATAATCTAGGAAAATGATGTAATCGAATAATGAATATTTAGTTTTATTATGTTTAATGCATTTCTTTGTTTGTTCATCATTTATGTTGAGTGTTTAATCTAATTTTAATGTTTGTGTGGAAGAATACTAACCCTTTCAACATGAGATGTGATTCGATTTAAGGCTGAGAAGTGATAATTGAATCAAACCATGATTAACTACCATAAGATGATTATGATGATAGAGATGTCCTTGAAGCTTACGCAACATTACAGGTTTCTTGATCTTAAAGTATCTTGATTGGTTTGTGATTTTTACAGAGATGTAAGAAATTAGCTAATTGAGATAGGTTGTTATGACTTGAGAAAGAATAATAATTAATCAAGAGAAACTTGTTGTCAACATAGGAGCAAACATTGATTGCTTAAAATTAATAAAATTAAATATGATTAATCCAATTAAATTGAAAATCCCTAGATCATTGTCTCTTTATATTTATCCATAATCCACATCATTGCCAGAGTTTATTAATCTAGATCTTTTCTATTTACATTCACTTATCATATTTTAATCCTTCAAACATAATTTAGAGTTAGAGTAGTTGGTACTTGACATATATACATTCTTGTGGGAACGATATCTTACTCACTCTTTATTACTTGTTCATGACAGGTGCACTTATGTTAAGGAAAATCAACAACATGAAATGAAGGCCGCTTTGATCTTATGTCTGTATGATTGATGAACCGGATTGGTCATAGATACATTTTGGTAATGACAACAAACTTGAACTTATATGGTTATTTTTATAATACATGATTATAAGGTTACATATATAGCCCAAGTGGGAGAATTTTGGATCATAAATCTAGCTGGACTTATATGTAAATAACCATGTGTTGTGGATTATCATATGAGGTTAAGCCCGGTTTGGGTAATTTGGGTTTTAATGTATCTGATAGAGTATGAACCTTTAATACATAGAGACTTAAAGGTAATTTTTATTTTTATGATAGGCTAAAATAGAAATGCTAAAAGATAATGTATAAGTTATTTATATATAGTGGTTATGGTCTCTAGATCGCACGTAATTTCCATTCTTTCTAGTATCCCATCATCAAAGAGAGAAAACTAAGAGAAAAATTAAAATGTCTCTTAGGGAAAACGTGTTAATCTAGAAGGCTAACTGTTGGGCTCTAAACAATAACTAATCATTATGGATTCACATACGCTTCCGCTTATTTATTTGTTAATTCTTCATGATATAATATAAATGTTCCTGTAATTTATGTGATGGTTTTCACAAATGGATTATTCTAACATATTATACTCAATGTAGTTGTCGTCAGAATCATTTTCAAAGTGATTAAAAACTGTGAATAATAAAAGAATGTAGTAGAGGACTAGATCCTGAATTCACATAACATAAAAAGAACCCTTTTCTTTTTAAATAAAAGAGAAACCATAAGGCTTTTTTGTAATTTCCGTGACTAGAGTAGAAAACGTGAATGAGCATGGTAAAAAAAAGAGAAAGAAAAAAATTAATGATTTAATTACCCTAATCAATAAAAAAATTAATTATTTTCATAAATAGGAATGGTTATGAATTTTAAAAGATATGCAAAATTCACAACTATATGACTAAAATATTATGGTCGCTTGAATCGTAATTTTTGAAATTTATAATTAGACAACTAAATAGACATGTGAAATTTTTAATTTTTTTTAAGAATAGAGTAATACTTATATTTTGGATTTGCAAATAAGGACATTGTATTAATAAAAAAATAAATGAGTGAATGTGTATAAATTAATTGTACCTTTAGATAATTTCTTTACATTTGTGAACGAGAAAGATTCCCATGTAAAAATCTTTTGTACTCCCTATAATTAGATTTATATGCACATTATGTGTTTTTTGAGATCAAGGCATCTATATATAAAGATATATAAATATTAAAAATATAAAATAAATAGTAATTAATAAAATAAATTTTTATATCCTCTAGTCATATAATAATAATACTAATATGTTAAATGCCTAGGTTTATTGCATAAATGTAATTTTATTTTATAAAAATTTACTTAAACTTTTAAAAAGTTAATGTTTTTTTAACATTTTTAAAATTGTATAAATATTCAAACACTTTGACTAACCTTATAAATAGTGATAAACTTTAATAGGATTTTTTAAGTTTAATAGAGTTTGACAGGCTTTTACAGTAATGATAGAGCTTCTTAGACCTTTCTTTCAATTTTTTATAAAAATATACATAATAAAACCTAAGTAAATATCTTTCGCTAAGTCCTTCAGACTTTTAAAAAATTGTGAAATGCCTATTACTAATTAAGATTTTTGAATGATTATATTGAGTTTAAATGAATTTCGATGTACATTAATTGGTGATGGGTTTTAATGGAATAAAGTAATAAGTCTTCGATAATTTTGAAAGGATTTAATGGGTTTAATGATTGACCCTTTTATGTTTTAACCTTTTTTATGCTACTTTGACAAGATTTGATGAATTTGATGATTTTAACTTTTTTGCTTTTTCCAAAATGGGTTTACTGAAGTTCTACGTTTTCTCGCTTGTACTTCCTTTTTCGTGCCTTGCTTTTCTTCTTTATCTTTTCTAAAGATCGTTCTTCGTCTCCTTTTCAAAGATAGTCTGAGTCTAATCCCACTCTGCCGCTTTATCGTGTTCATATTTAAAGTCATTAGCCCACGTTCATCTCGAGTCAAGTTATCGATCCTCGGCAGCCTAACTTCTTAATTGGGGCCCATGAAAGAATTCTGTTCGGACAGCATCATTCATGCCCCATCTTTTCTATCTTCCTGAAGTGAAGGACCATAGTATTTACTAGAATTTAGCAACAATGCCATTCCATGCAGATAATAATAACCTAGATAACAGAACAATCTATAGCGCTTATATCATGCAACTCAAAGTACGTGAATCGGAAATTAAAAATCATATAAAAAGATTATTGTAACTTATCATCTCTTTGGCTCCAAATGAAATGTAAATTTGAAAACAGTAAACAATAATCGTGTCAAAATAATTGAGATAGCTTTCGGGTCCATTGTTTCAACTATTCAATGGAGAAAAATATTAATACCACAAGTTCATGAGTGCATACTGGCTAGCATATTCTCCGTAGCATAAAAATGTTTCTTCTACTGGCTTGTGAAAATGAGTTGATTGGCTGAAGCAATTGGCTAGCTACAGCTAGATATGCTTGTCGCGTCCATAAATCTCACCAGTAAAATCTAAATCTTTTTATATAAAAAGAAAAAAGAAAAACTTTCAGATTTAGTATCCTAAATATGTTCCTGACTTCCATGGGTTATAGAAATGGATAAACTATGAAACATCTATTTTCAAATGAAATGCACCCTATATAAGTATTTTGTTATGAATTTTCTTCCTTCTGGTTTAATAAAATAATTGCAGAAATACAAAGACTTCAAAAATGTTTATAAATATACCAATAAATTATCAAAAATTTTGCAAATATACCAATGCCATTAACGACTGTCACAGCCCAAACATAGGGCCGCTTCTCTTGGTGTCACCTCAAATCCGAGGGTGATATCTCACCAGATTTATTATACTTGAGATGAAACATAATACAAATCTTTCATTTAGTTAGGGAGGAAAAAATAAAAAAATCTTATATTTTATTGTTACATGGGGCATTGCATCATTCAACAATCTCAATAATCTAAATAACCAAACATAAACAAAAATGGACTTTGGATCTCTAATCATACACAGCATGTAAGCAAATAGTAGATCAGGAAATAATAAAAAAAAAAAACAGCACACTATAACAATACATCTAACCTAACAATTAATCATATATCTTGTCAACAGAATTCTAACCTTGGGGACCATTTGAATCAACTCAAGTCTAGCTCTAAGCATCATGTATATGCATCAATAGCCATCTTTTTAATCCCAACCTAGTTTTGGGTACTTTGCATGCATCAATCTGTCTTAGGTCTTAGGTACAATGCCTTAGTCAGCTGATGATCAGCCTAGCAGGCCATAATATTGATCTAAAGAGGTAAAATCATATATCTTTATTGCCACTCACCTAAATCTCAAAATTGGATCATTTGTTAGACAAACTTACCCTTCCAATGGTCAGAGAAGGTCCAAAAACTTAAAAAATAATTATCTGATATCATCACAACGCTCTGACGCCAACATCACCACCACACTACCGTCATCCGACCGCTAGGTCACCGTTGCCACCAACTCCCTTGCTAACAAACGCTAGGCTGGGCCTCTACCGACCTAGCCTACATAGTGCTATTCCATGCCGTCTAGCCTGCTCTGCGCTAAGCTTGGCTCATCTGGACTTGGCCTTGGTTTAGTAAGCTTGATTATTAGGCCTGGCTCATCTGGCTCAGCGCCTGGTCTTGGCAAAAGCCAGCCCATTGCCTCTCCCTTATGTGAAAGTGGTTCATGGGAGGCTTTCAATGCATGATTTCCAGCGTCCTTAATGCACTGGACTTTTCAAAATTCTCTCTTACATGCAATTCTATCAGTGGGACCCCCGTCCCATGCATGCCCAAGCAATGGTTTGGAGAGGCTCTTTCCAGCATGGCTAATGGACGGATAATCCCATTTGTGGACCGATAATCACATGGAAACCTCTTTGTCCATCTCAAACGATTCTGAGATGTACACTGGGTTTCCACGAGTGGACTCACCATGATTTTCTATTTTCTAAGGGTCTGTTTGGCCTGACAATAAAATTTAAATCATTTATTAAGCTTGTTTTATAAAAAGTCTATTTCCAACAGAAAAAAGGTCCCAGAAAAAAGGTCTGAACGGTGCTTCTATATAAATGCTAAAAACTGGCTTTTACATTTTTTAAAAAGTACGGTACATTTCAATTAAGTGCTCAAAGGGGGAAGTACTTTCGACGTTGTAAACAGGCTTTCAGCCCTGAAACGCAGGGCCAAACACGCCCTAATTCGTCTCAGGTTTCCAAAGCCACTACGTTTGCTACTTGTGGGACCCACGTCCCAAGTATGTCACAGTTAATGGTTTACATGAATCTATATCTGTATTTTTTACCAAGACCTCTCCTCTTATTAAGCAGAGATTTAATCATCCAAGCTACATAATTTGCTAGTAATAAATTCAAAATTAAATAATTTAATTCTTTTCTCATTTAACTTGAATCATAAATCTTTGGCCTACAGGCCTAGAACTATATAAGCCCACTCTTATAAGCTTAAATCTGTGTTCAATCATTCAACAGTTTAGTCCCCGTTAAATGGTCAATCTAAAAGGGGTTGTCAACTACACGATATCATAGCAATGTCACGTAGTTGACTACATTGTGTGCATTTATTTTTAATATCCAATTATGTAATATAATGTAGAAAATATAATATAAACTATACATAAATATACAAAAGATGTTATATAAATACAAATATATGGAATTTTTATATGTAATATGTAAAATATATAATGTATAAATATAATATTTATATTTTTTTATGAAGTATATTTATATTTTATTTATTTGTGTAATTTATTTTGTATATGTATTAGATATCATATTATATATTATATAATAAAACTTTTTATTCTTACCATTAAAGTTTAAATGTATATTATATATATGTTAAAATATATATATAATATATATTATCTATTAAAAATAAATGCATACCTGTAGTTGACTACACTATGTACTCAATTACACCTGGTGGATTTAATAACAGCTTTAGGCCATTTTGACGGCAACTAACAGCGTTAGTATATCTGTAAAAGTTTTAATAATTCATTGGTATAATTGTAAATATTTTTGAAGTGATAATATGTCCGCAATTATTTTACTAACTTGTTGGTATATCTCTATATTTGGGTGAGTTTAGACCGTCAACAAAAAGAAGTCTTAACAAGTGGAAGTAAAGATATGAAAAAAAATAAAAAAGAAAAGTAAGACATGAAAAAGTGGACGAACAATAAAGAAATACAATAGTGGGATAAAATATAACAACTAAAAATAAAGTGAATAAAAAGAAAAAGGATAAATTCTTTAGATAAAAAAGATGATGAATACTGTTTGAAAATATACATGATAATAAAAAAAATAAAAGTATTAAATAAATAAAATATCACATCATATTAAATGGGATAGAAGATAAAACTTAGGAACCTATTTACATTTTAACCCGTTTTCTGTAGATCCAAACTCAATTCTCAAGGTAGCAGATGATCGAAGTAGCGCTGAAGATTCAATAGTAGACGGTTCAAAGTTTATTACCAATGCACTCAGTGGCGTGCGACGCGTTCTGACAGTCAGAAGTTTTTGCACACGATTTGTATGTAAACCCGGTTATATACTTAATCTTCAAAGATATCACACTCCGTGTTTCAAATAAGCAGAAGAAATAAATAGCTTGTGGCATCCTCAAACATTATCTAACATGCATAGCTAACAAAATAAACCCTGAAACTACTATAGCACAAAACTATTTTTAGAATTTTATTTTACAAATACAGTTTCATATTACATAAATGTTTTATTGTCTAATAATTTTTTATAAAAATCTAAACCACTTAATTGCTACATTTAATGTTAAATGTGTTAGTAAAAAAAAACCTGTCATTATATTGGCCAAAATGCAAATATATATATATATATATTAAAATATCCCCATGTTAGTATGATATTGTCATATTTTCATTGAATAGCAATGCACATATATTTTGTAATTAATTTATAGGTTTAATTAAAAAGATAAATAATAAAACCCTAAAAATAAATGTCATAAATATTAATGGTTAAGATAGTATCTTTATTTATCAATTAATTTAAGTTATCTATACAGTTAATGTATTATATGCTTGTAAAAATGAAAGATTCGACTACTATAATGCCCCCGATTCTAGGTAAGAATATCTCAGTGGACACTCCACGTATGACACTACTTTTAAAGATACACTATTATCCCCAGTGCATCCATTCATAATTATAAGATCATAGATTAAGACTAATAAGAACAAAATGAAATAAAGGAGCAAAACTTCAAAACTTAGTTTTAACATTCTCCATATAGGACTATCTTTCCTATTCCTTGCTAACACATTATTTGCATTTCTTTTCCTCTAAAAATATTTTAAAAACAAAGCATAAGATCAGTAAGCAAACAACACTTCAATCAATTCAATTCAAAAAAATTTGATTTGAAAATCTAAATATCATATTTTTCTCTAATTCAACATCCAACATCTAAAATTAATACTCATTTTCTTTTTATATGCAATGATATCAATGCACACCTATATGTGCGGCATGTCATGTATATTTCACTCAAGGCATAATTCAGTCAATGTTAGATGCCCTTTTAATTGCTTGCAGCTGCTTTTGCATCTATTTAGTCATGCTACACCCTTAATCATCACCAACATTGACTTAATATAACTACCCCATTATCACAATAAGCTCCACACAAGTATTGATCATGCCACATACACTTGAGCATCATGCTCCAGGCATGCTATTTAGAACCATGCTCTATGCATCACATGAGATATGATTTCATAACATCATTTTTCGGAATACACAATTTGCACTCAAATTTCATTTACAATGAAATATATAAAGCCATAATTTTTTTATAATTCAAATAAACTTTACAATCAAGAAATTCAACAGTCAAAATCATCAATTTATAATAAAATATTTTATAATATAAAATTTTATAAATCTATGTTTGGATTTAGTTTACTTACCTCTCTTGTCTACTACCTCTTAAGTTGTTCCAATCTCATTAGTCCTCCACTATTGTAGCCTTTTCTTTTTTTTTCTTTTTCTTAATTTTTGCAAGAATAACAAAATATAATCAATGCCGGCTCCTTTGATCAATTTATTAATTAACTCCTTTGCATATATATCTTCCAATCATATCACAAAATGATATATCATGAATAACTTCTTTCTTACGTGGAGTTATAATGTTATTTCAATTCACTTCATAATTTTCCACAATCTCTTTTCAAAATAGTAAAATACATAGCTTTACATGAACACAGATTTTTCTTCTTCCATGGTTTGTTAAATAGGGGGCGATAAATTTGAATATAATATTCATAAATTACAAAATTTTTCCTCTCTTATCAAGACTATCTTTATTTCTTTGAATAATTTTCATAGTCAAACACTCCAATATTTACCAGTGCATTTTCCATCTTCCCTTGTGGCACAATAACAGCCTAATAAATTAGCATTCATTTATGCACTTCATAATAGGCGTAAACAAATCAATATTTACGAATCAATAATCCCTTTGGATTCTCTCCATTAATTATTTCCGCCACATATCACTCAACTAGACATGCTAATCATGATAGATTTCCTTTTTCCTCAAATATATATATATATATATATATTCTCATCTGATAATAGCACATATCATAAATTAAAAGAGTTAAATAAAAGAGAAAAGAAAATTACTTACATTTCTTAAAAAAAGGGAAGCCTTTTCTAGTTTTTCTCTATTTCCTTTTAAGCTTGCTTAGATGGACAACTACTCAAGGTAAAATGTTTGTGACCAAATCTTCTTCTTCTCATCTTTTCCTTTCCCTCTTTTCTTTCTTTTATCGTTTCCCTCTCCTCTTCTTTCCTTCTTTGTTTCCCTCTTCTTTGGTGTCTATTGAATTTTTTGGAGTTGAAAAGGGTTTCAACCCTTTTGTTTTTTATTTTATTTTATTTGTTAAACTTTAGTATATATAGGGCCCTAATTCTATGAGACTAGTCGCATATATATAAATATGAGATCGGCCTTAACAGCCATTGGATTAGGGCGGCAGGACGTCGTTCGTTGGATTTCTTCGGATGATGGTACATGGGCATTTTATAAACAGGTCCTTGTCCCTGCGGCTAGCATGATGTGACTATTGTGTTATTTTTAAAAAAAATTAGTCTAGGAAGAAGAAGTGGCTAGTCCCCATTTTTAAGTAGTTGGCAGCTATCTACGTCCATTGGTGTGCTGAACATTACCCAAGCGCTGATCGATGCAAAGGACTTCAATGTGGTGGCGTCGACGTTGATGGCTTCGGGGGTGGTGGAGTGGATGAGTTTGAGGCAGATGAGCGAGGGGCAAGAATTACCATCTTCGTGGCGACAGAGTCGGCTTTTGGAAGATTGCTGGCGACCCCAACCACTACAGTCACTACCGGTGGAAATGTCTTCTTGTGTTTCCTCGGAAATATCTGAAAATCAATTTTAATTCTAACTTTTCCTGCCTCCTTTAAATTTCGCACCCGTCTTTCCATCCCTTCAACCATCCAACAGCAAGAGAATGGCATCTGGATCTAAAGATTTGTTTTGAAGCAAAGAAGATCTAGCTTCGCTTGTCGAGACAACGGATGTCAAGCTCTTGAAATGAGGGTGGCAGAACAAGAAGGTGGCTCCTAAAATCCTAGCATTCTAGGCCAGTTTGGTGCAGAGATCGAGGGAACAGATCCAATTGCTAGTATTGAGATCTAATTTTTCAAAATCAATGGAATTACCTCAATGAATAGAGAAATTTCATGTGTTTTACCAAATGGATGCATGCCAATCTGGATTGTAAAAAAATATGAGAAATTTTTATGTCACATCAATGAGTATGGAAGTTAGTAATTTATCCAAGTGAGGAGTTTCATATCAATCTCTTGAATTGATCAGGAGAATCTATGAATGTTTAGTTTACAGAGATGCCAACATTTTGCATCATATTTACTCGTTATTACCAAAGATGCTAGAGATCAAAATAAGCATATCATCGTTTCATGATTTCTTCCTAGCAAGTGTTGTTGCTGATTTTTAGCATGTATTGCAAGGGGTTTTTGTTGAGGTGTAAAACAGACATCTATAGCACAAATAGATTGAGAGTATTGCAAGGATGAATGACTAGAAGGAAGGAGACATGAAATGAATAAAATGAAGAAATTTAAGGGTCCCAACTATAGAAGTGAGATAAGGGAAAATAGATTTAGATGGCATTGTATGTGCACGAGGGGGAACGGTACAAGTTAGAAGGATCCAGTTCATTCAAGTTGAAGGTCTTATGAGGCATGGTGAAGTCATAAAAGAATATGGATAGTCTAATAATATGTATCTGCAATCTAAATGGAAACCATCCAAGAGAGACTAGAATAATATAGTAGAATTCATCTAACTAACCCTAATTAGTTTGAGATAAGGCTTGGTGAGGGTGGTGATGATGTGGTTGGCACTTCTTGTTACAGAAGACAACGAGGCACTGTTGTTCCAATTATGACTTCATTAATTTCAATAGCCTAACTGCATAAAATTGAGCCTCATTTCAAAATTATTCTCTCTATAATAAAACACCAAAAGTGTTCTTACCCACAACATTCCATGCAATAGCAATCTATCCAAATAAGGATAACCAAGAAATTGGAAGACTATTTAAAAAAGCATGTAGAAGCAGAATACCTCCATGAAAACCTAAGACTACATATTTCAAAGCCACATAGCCACCACCATTGTTGCCACTTGTGCTAAGAAGGATTATCACTTGAAGTAATTGAGCAAGTGAATAATCTATGCTTGTTGTAACAACCCACTGCAAGCATAAAAGTTACTCAATTATAATTCAATTGAGTCAAATAGATAATATTATTTTAAGTTCAATGAATATAGTTTAACTTTATAAACAAGCACTAACTCCATTTTTTGTGTGCTAAGTTACAGGAGATCTACATGAGAAGATCATTTAAATTGCTTGATATGAAGTGGGCAAACACATGAGAATAGGGGTGGCACTGATACAGCAAGGTGAGTGCCCATGCACCCAAGTGGACACCCATGCGCCCAGCAAATGTCCAAGATGCAAACCGAGTCAACACATTGGGCACCCATGAGCCCAAAAATCTGCCCAAAAGCCACTTGTGGGAACCCATGTGTTCAAACCCCCTCCCTCTTTTAAAATCCGTTCGGAGCCCTTATTGCCCAAACATGAAAGCCCTTTTTACCTCACGCCCAAGCCTCTTCCTCTTCCACTTTCTCCTCCATCCAAACTCCTTCCGAAATGAAATCTTTCAATACAAATCATTTCCATTTCCATTATAAATATCACTTACATCCAAAGATTCCTCATCCATGATTTCAAAGAAAATGAATTCACAAGCTAGCGGAAGTTCAAGGTTGGGAACTCGAGATCATCCATTGAAAGAGTTGCAAGGCTTCAACAAGAAAGAGGTGAGTTCTTCATCTATGTGATCTTCTTTCAACATTCCCTTAGTGTTTGGTTGGGTTGGGAGCGAAATCACAAGGTTGGAAGTGAAGAAAAGAAAAATTGATTATGCTTATCTTGTGTTTGATGAATTTTTAGTGTAATGGGAAGAGTGAAATTATGCCAATAATGGGTGTGAGAATTTTACTCACACTTATTGATTGATTTCAAAGTGCAAAGGAGAGGGGGCATTTTGATTAAAGAGGAGACCTATTTGCTAGCAAGAAAAAGGTATTCAAATCAAACTCAAGGTGTCACCTAGCAAGTGTTTGATGTATGGCTCCGAAGAGGCCACGACCAAGTTCTTCACAAAACTCATCCATCCACCCAACTTTTGTTAGCAAAAATGCAGAAGAGCGATATAAAAAATCCATTATGAGCAAGAGCTGCATTCAAGAGAGGGGTGTTCATGAGTCCATAATTGAGAGCTATGATACAATTCAGGATAGAAAGTGGGTAGAATTCACTAAATCTCCAGGTACTAAACTAGTGCCTGTAATTCATGAATTCTGTGAAAATGCAACAAAACACAAGAGCAAAACGACATTAGTGAGAGGAAAATGGGTACCATTTGATCGGTTTACCATTAACAAGGTGTATGGGTTGCTTGATATTGAGCCAGATGAATACTTAGAGTGGGTGCTTCAAGGACCAAATTATGATGATGTGATTAATTGTTTAGCTAGGCCTGACACTCAATGACACATGGCTAAGGATAATCTCTTCATTTCAAGGTGTTAGAATTAAAACCTGAAGGCAAATTATGGCACTACTTCATATCCGCCAAACTGATGCCTACTAACTACTACCCAAAAGTCACAAAGAAGAGAGCTCTCCTAAACTATGCAATTCAGAAAAGCTTCTTTGTTGATGTGCTCAAGGTTATTGAGGAATTTATCTTGTATATGGCAAAAGGGAAGAGTCACTCAAGCAAATTTGGGCATCCATCACTAATTTATGAGTTGTGCTTGCAAGTAGAGATAGCGACAAGCCCAAATGAGGAGATCCAGCATCCCAAACCACTTATCACTACCTCTATGATCTAGAGGTTTGGTAAGGGTAAGAAGGCAAGAAATGAAAATCCTGGTCCATCCACTTCTTGCCCAAGCACTTCCAAAGCTAGGGGTGGCATGTCTGATGCAGAACTGGGGCAATAAATCCCCAATCTACAAGAGCAAATGTTTGGTATAAAGCTATCCATGATCCAAGAAAGGCAATGGATACAATCTATCAATCTGAAGTTGAAACAGTATGAAAAGGAGCAAAGCAAGCAGCGCTGCAAAACCGATTCAATGAACAAAAGGGTGAACCTGTTTATAAAGAGGCATGAGCAACAATTTAATTATACAACTCAGGCATTCACTACTTTAGCCTTAATGCTTGCTGCTCAAAACCCACAGCATGATCCCGAACAATTTCAGCTTCCTCAACCACCGGCATTTGCTCCATATCCACCTTCTTTGGTAGAAGATGAATCAGAAGAGGAATCAACGGATGAATCAGAGGAAGAATCAGAAAAAAGCTCAAAAGAAAGATCAAAGGGCGAATCATCAGATGACCAGTCGAATGGGTGAAGTCAAACATCAGGGAAGTCCTCATTTTGAGTGCTTTACATTCTCATTTAATTATTAAGAGGACACTTTTTATCTTAAGTTTGGGGGAATAGAATGTTCAAACTGTGCTACTTTATTCTCTTATGTTGCTATGTGTCATGTAATGTTCACTTATGAGGATTATATTGGTATTTTGAATTTTCATGTTTGTTATATTAATGATTCGGCTTTGGTGTAAGTTATGATGAGACTAATAAAATTTTGACAAGAAGTGTGCAACATAGAAGGATGATAAAAAGATGATAATGTAATTTTGAACCTAACCTGAGTTATTATTTTTAACTATTACCCAAGTAGAACCATGTTACTATTATCCATTGGGTAGTTTGGGTTGTCCTGATTTGTCATTGAAATAATGAAAAGCTACAAAAATGAGGGAGTTGACATTGCCTACAGATCAAAATCTTCCAACATCATTTCATGTGTGTGAGTCAAGGCATCCTCATACACCGCACTTATGCAAAACATATGAATGGTGAGATTTTCTAGTGCAGCTATGGTTGATATAGATGAAATTAATGACTTAAAATTGGTAACATGGGTTTGTGGCAATTAAAGCTGAAATGTAAAAATTCTACAAAGATATTATATAATCAATATTATAGCCTCAATGCATCTAATTCCAAAAGAGGCTCCAATGGCATTAAGCTGACCATAAATGCGAGTGCAACATAAACAATGTAAAGTATAAGAATATTTATTATGCATTAACAACAAACATAATGTAAATTACTTCATAAGCAGGTATACCAATGAACAATGTTGGAGATCATCATATATCTTTCCCTACTATTTATGAACCCTGATAACCAAGTTTAGAAGCCAATTAAGGAATTGAATTTCAATTGAAACTTGATAAGCACAATAGCATTAGCCCGTAGGCCATTCCATAACTAGGCAATATGACATAGAATCCCCCTTAAAAAGAACCAATAAAATGGGCCCATTCACCTAGATGTGTGCCCCTGCGCCCATAATGTCCAATGCATCCAAAAATTTTGGTGCCCATGCGCCCAGAAAGTCCCACATATGCAGCAATTTAGGTGCCTCTATGCCCAGTCAAAGGGATTTCTATAGCCATCTCCCTAATAGTATTAGGATACTGAATACAAAACTTTTTCAAGGCTAGTTCAACTTCACTAGTCTCACACTCATCCATGGGAGATCATGAACCATTGCAATAAAATTAAAATTGAACATCACTTGGGAAGGGAGTCATTCAATCAAAATGGATGCACACATATCATCTAAGGATTTATAAGCTTCTTAGAGGGTTCAATTCACTAAAAATGAAAAAAGAATAGACCAACTACAACATTCAGAGTTTTTAACTAATTTACATCACATTTAAATTTCAAGGAAACGAAATTAGAACTGTCAG
The DNA here is from genome assembly GCA_036873735.1 of Pouteria campechiana. NCBI lineage: Eukaryota > Viridiplantae > Streptophyta > Magnoliopsida > Ericales > Sapotaceae > Pouteria > Pouteria campechiana. The sequence continues at coordinate 54,606 of JAYJMB010087777.1, forward strand.
CTATCCCTGCTACAATATCATAGGATACAAATTAAGAAAGGGAAGAAATTTGTAATGAAACTACATATGAATCCACCAGAACCACGACAGATTCTAAATCAATCTGTGAATGGTTGTTATGTTAGTAGCTTTAGAAAGGGTACCATGTTCAATATGATCCCACCACTTGAGAAGGAAATTATCCACAACTAGTTAGAACCATAGAGATATCTTGACATCCTCTTTACCAGCTTCCGCTTTCCTCAAAAGATCTTTTAATTGATCACGATTCATGTACTTGATTTCAATAACTTCGTCAGGGTTGGGATGCACATGAACATCTCAGACAATGAAGAGAAAATATGGGTTATCTGGAAGTCATCTCTTCCATGTGGTTACAGTAAGGACTATTAGATAGGGCACCTTCAAACATTAGATGGAACTATTACAACATGACCTGATTTGATAATATTGGATTGAAAAGAATGCAGTAAATCGAATCGAGGCCACATAATGTCTTTTTAGTTCCAAATTTGTTTTAATTTGTTGGATATAAAAATATATCATAACATGCAAGATGTGCTCAAACTGAAATTTCCATGTTAGACATGCCCCTCGTAAATGAAGAAAACAAAGCAAAAGGGCAAGTACAATTCACATAATTCTACTTGGAAAGATGACTCCAGAAGCTTGAGGATATCCAACTACGTTAATACCTGCCTGCTTACCATCCTGCACTTGAATGAAGGACTTGCCTATGAGGTTATCTGTAAGAGAATAGAAAAGAGAAGAAAGAAGAAAAAAGAAAGGAAATCAATCCGTGGAAATGTATCTAACTTTAAGGGTTAGTTCATACGGAAATGTATCCAACTTTAAAGGTTAATTCATCTATAAAAGAAGTGTTGTCATGGGTCTTGGAGCTCATGCTTGACCCAATTCTTCCAAAATATTAAAACATACATATTACATACAGAAGTTTGAAATCACACTCAAAGAAGTTGTAAAAGATATGACATATAAAATATAAACAAGTGCTTCAATGTTTAGGACACATCACAATAGATGATAGCCACAAGAATGCAAATGGTGAAGGTCATGATCAGTTGGCTTCTCTTAATGGCGCTCATATCCAACTCACGACGCTGATCAGTTTCCTTCAAGGTATGCACTTCTTTCTTTAGTTAACATATCTCCTTATTTAGCACAGACTCACAATGCATTCTGTCCCCTATGTCAACCACTTTTTTGTCTTGCTTGTTTGTGTAGATTTCATATTCGAAGTCTATTGCCTGATTCTTGTTTGTAGACTTGAAGTGGACATGCATTTAATCGGAACTCTGTCGTTCGCTCACTTCATCCAACCACCTGACAAACCTACACCTCCGTAAAGTATCCTATAAGGACAAAGGAAAATGAGGTGAGAAAGGTGTATCAGCAAGTAGACATGATAAATACAACATGAAAAGACATTGTCCCACCTTATACTAGCTACAATGTAGAAAACGACGACCTGGGTTTTTTCTGGTGTGAGAGAGGTCAAGATAATAGCTGGTAATCCATGCCAACAGTTTCATCTATGCCCTACAAAAGATCCAATAGTCCTACTTGAAGATGTCATCTCAGGTCGCTCCACCTGCTCAACAAAAGTAGTCAAGAATCAGTACATGAAACAAATGATGTAATTAATAGAAAATAAAATTGAGAAATACCTCATCCCCCACAACCCGTACCCATACCCCTAGTGGTGCTAACAACATCTGTATACTTTAATTGGTCTGATAGGCCTATACCTTTTAAGGTAGGGCAGTTGCACTTATCATGTCCCACAACCCACTTGTTACACCCACTACATAGTTTTACTCCACTGCGCATCTGCTCTAGCGGTCCTTTTAATCATTTGCTAGTTCTTCCCTTTGTCACCACGACATATGGATCTAGGATTTCACATGCCTAAACTCTCTGTCACTAGTATCCCACTTGAAAGCCTGTGCATGTGACGTAAAACATTCACTACCCCATCGGCCGTGAAGTTGAAGTTATAGCCTGTATCCCCTGTACCATGATTATTGCTTCCACTGTGGTCTATCAATGAAAGTGTGTTATATGCTCTAACCTGTATTGCTTGGAATTTAGCAGTCATCTTCTTCACATATTTTTTGACAACTTCAAACACATTTAGGTTATGTAATGCTTATTGCCTTATTGATGACCACCATATAGCCAATGCATGATTTTGGATTGCATGTGATTGTGTAGCAATGTTATCATTGAAGAGGCTAATACATTTAAATTGAGCTTTTGCTATTTTCTTCCAATATGATAATAAAAAGGACAGAGGCATGGATACTACCTTGATGGAATGAAACAATGCAAGAAGGTGTTGACGAACCATACCGGAGGATTCAAATTTTCTACATGAGCATGAGCCATCCTCCTCATCTATATTTTATGATATGCACCTAGGCTTTCTCTCACTGTATTCTTCATATTGATGGACTTACCAGTACTGCAATACACCATCAATGCTCACTCTATTCATTCTGTAATGCCAGCTCTCCTCTAACTCCTTCTGAACAATGAGAAACACATTCAACGTATATTCTTTCGCCTTCTAAGCTTCGATGGCATACTTTGACTTCAGCACAGGCTGTGAATGAGTGGTTCGGTAATCAGCCTATTCTTCATCCTCACATCGCCTGTCAACTGCTTTGTCATATCCATTTGTGAATTCCAATAAACTTGATTTATTATTGACAAAAGCATTAAAGAAGGCATTAATACTCTTGCTTCGGCTTGTGGTCTTCATGCCTGTGGTGAATATTTGCTTCATGTAGACAGGAATCCATTGGTGATGGATCTCGAACAAGTGTTGCAACCAAGAGTTGCCATGCAAATTGAATTCCTCGATCATTCCAAACCATCTGTGTAGGAAATCTTCTTCAGTATCGGATTCATACAAGCAACAGTTCTAAGAAACCTTGAATGAAAAATGCTCATAAATGAAATATGACAACTTCTCAGCCAATTTTAGCTATATATGCCATAGGCATAATAAGTAATTGGTATTCGAAAACACCACCGGTATTGCAGCTCCCATTGCAATATCTTGGTCTGTGATGATGGTCTTCGGGTGGACTCCACCCATTGCATCCAATCATGTCTGAAATAGCCACATGAAGTCATCAATGGTCTCACCAAAAAGCAAGCCTATGCCAAATAATGTGGTTTGCATGTGGTGATTGACACTTACAAATGGCCCAAATGGCATATTATACTCATTTGTTTTGTATGTTGTGTCGAAACAAACCACATCATTAAACATCATGTAATCTTCCTTTGATTTTTCATCACCCTAAAACATAAAATCAGCCTCATTTCTTCATCAATCTGTATTTTATAAGAAAATAAATTATCCTCCTCACTCTTTCAATGGAATAAACACAACAGAGAATCTGCATCGCTCTAAAATCTTGTTTGTCTATGTCTTCTCAATGCATTCCTGGCATCATGTTCTGAAAAGCTGAGGTGAGATGGACCTCCTACATTCATTCTTAAGAAATCTATAGAGCATGCAACTCCAATCCCAGATGCTTTCATACTTGCAATCAGATGTAGGTCATCTGTTGTGAACTTCTTGTGCGACCGCAATTGATGAGTCTTTGTAGGTGTACAAAGCAAATGATTGTGGGCTGTCATGAATTAAGTTACGTGGTATACATTTTGCTACATATCTTTAAGGTGTAAATATAATTTAGATTCACAAGAGCAGCGAGTAGTAGCGATAGGTCTCCATTTTGTAGTATCTTGAACCCTTACTTTTTCTTCCGTTAAGCCAGCCTTAGAGCATCGTATCATACGCCTAGAAATCATTCTCGACTTTGAGTAGTGGATTTTCTAGCACTAAATCCACTATGCCATGCATACATGTTGTAAAACTCATAAGCTTCTTCTAGGGTTGCAAACTACATGCTAATTCTTAGCCTCAATTCTGTGGGCACATTAGGAATGAACATCCTAACTATATTCAAGTTCTCTATAGACCTCATTTCCCCACTTGATATAGTCTCCGCACTTGTATCATTTATTAGTATGAAAGTGGATGCTAGATCCACTCCATCCCCTCCATGAGGTCGATGAGTCATTCTCAATTTCCTACATTAGTAAATGCAAGCCATCAGATTGAGGCTTCGAATATCTTTCGGTCACTCTTGTTATGCTATTTAATTAACCTATTAAAACAAAAGGAAAAAAAAGAAAAGTTCATCCCATATGATTAGAGATTCTCCAAGAATGCAAAATGACGAAGCCACAAGAATGCAAATGCAAGCAGTTTATCATCCGGACAAGCTGTTTGCATGCAAATGATAGATTGGTAGAAAAGGAATAATTGCAAATGAAGCCATAAGAATGCAAATTTTTGACCAAGCATAGTCATAATGTTGGTTGCATTTGGTGGCTTTTGTTGTGGTGCCTATTGCAAGGTTTTCAAGTCTCAGACTCTACAAAATTGACAAATTTCAATTTTCAAATTTAAAAACTATAATCGATGGCTAATCAAATTGTTAATTATTTCTATGACTAAAGCGAGCCATGCCTAAAATTTTCCACTACGAACAAAACCTTTGAATTTTAAGTAAACATAATTTAATTAGTCAAAATTCAAATCGACTCAGGGAATTTTAGAACAATGGACAGCAATAGTACTTGTCAGTGTGGATAAAAATCACATTTTTGCAAAGAGTGCTAGTGGGATGATTAGTCATTTTGAGTTGAACTAGCCTGTTTAATTAATATGATTAAATAAACCTAAACCCAGCTACTTTTTATGTATGTTCTATTCGTACTTGAACATGGGCAGCTCAAATGTTAAAAAATTATGCAACCATAATTTCTTTGAATAAATGAATTAGAACTGTTAATGCATTTTAGGATAAGTTCAGGTTTTTAGGGAATGAACTTTGATAGGAAAAGTCATTAGAAACCCACCATGGCAATTCTTTATCAAGACCCATTTCAATCATCAAACCTTTTGTATGGTGGCATTGGGATTTCACTTATAAATGGTAATGAGCATGTCATTTAGGAAACCTTTTGAATACTAGCACTGGGATTTGCAGCTGTAAATTAGATGGGCTATGAAAGTTCAAATCAAAACTGGATAGTAATGTCATTAGAATGCAAATGAAGCTATAAGAATGCAAATGACGAAAGCTACCATAAGAACGATTGGTAGAATAGGGAAAAAGAAAAAATTACATAGAACATGGTGAAGAAAAAACACAAATCTAATTGGCCCAAAAAACACCATAAATCTTGATTCTAACATTGGAAAAAACCTCCTCAGAAATATAACTCTTCCATAGCGTCTAACAGCATTCAAGAGACAAATAAATAAAGAGGAGAAGATGAAAGCTTCAAAAACTAGAAATAACAAACTAGCATAACTGCTGTAGGGATCTCCTTAGCTCTGACAATGGAGAGGACAAGGGGAGACAATGGATTTCCCACCAGCGGTTCAATCTACAGCAATTTCTCCGCCTCTGCCTCTCTATGTAACCTTGCGATGGCGAGACAAACGTCTTCTCCCTACCTCCATCAGTTATTTTCTCTCTAACATTAGAAGTATACCTTCTGCACTCGACGTGATAATGCTCTACAATGAAAGTGACAAGAGAGAGAGAGAGCTATGACAGGAGGGACTTGCATGAAAAAACATCCTTGAACCAAGTGCCAGGCATCCAACCGTCCATGTGCTCCTTGTTATTATCCAACGGAAGACGTCTCCAATTTCATACGAGCACATATGGAGCCGATCTCATATAAATAAATTTGATATATATATATATATCCTACAGTTTATGATGTATTTTTCTTTCCAATAGGTTTGATTGCAGTCAGATCTTTGCATTACATGAGATAGGAATGTATCTTTGTAATAACAAAATTCTGACAATCTTCTACATTTGAGATTTTGTAGGATTTTAGAATTATTTTCTTCAAGTTTATTTGTTGGACCAATGAAGTATTTGGTAATGGTAAAGATCAAAGTAGCTACAGCATTTTGTTGTGACTTGTTATCTTTATCTAGGATTAATTCACCACGTGAGTCTTTCTTATAAGAATTTAAGATTTCAACTTTTGATTGTCAATGAGTTGATTATCCCACTAGCCTTTGAGTGTGCTAGTGAACCTAATGACAAGAAGATTGATTAATTCATGATCAGAGTAATTTGCTTTGGTTGAGTAAACAGTACTGACCATTGTGATTTCTTGTAGCATATTGATTATTTGTTTTTCAGTTTTACTGTCTATGTTCCATTCATAGATTATATTGGCATTATATTGAGATTGAATGAATAGGTTTCTTTCTTCATATAGAAGATCAGGAGCCATAAACTTTGGTTAATATGGCTTTAGTCCATATCTAGGTTGAGATTGGTGTCTAAAGGATAATTTATTTATCTTATTAGATTATTTAGATGATGTAGATTCATCAAAGGAAGATGTAATTCGTTGGGTAAGCACATGAATAGTTTGGCTTTGTTTTAATAGAGCAGCAGGAGAACTACTACCTTCTCTAGGTTGCTGTCCAATTCTTGAGGATTGAGGTGTGAATTGACTCTTAATCCATTGTTTGATTTCTTCTTCCTTTTGCTATATATATATATAATTGCATATATGTCCATGTTTAACATCTTTTAGAGACTTTTTTATATTTTAAATTCTTATAAACTTGCCCATAAATTTTCATAGCCATCTAACCAGAGGATTGGAAGACCCAGTCCTTCAAAGATCAATGCACCAAATGTGCCACTGCACTTGCCACGTGTCTCCATGTTCTACCATGTATTTATGTGAAATGCCGCTATATGATTTGTGGCTTCCTCCTCTAGTACGCAGGCACGCTCACGCAACCCAAGCTATTGCTACATGACCATTAGGCATTGCCTGGCCTTGTCCAGCTCCAAGCCCAATCATCTGTCCATGCCCGTCGCATGCTAACCCACTTATTGACTTTGGCGCACCACCTCCAGTCATTGGTTGCCAGTCAATGGTCATTTTTTTCACATTTTCAATCCTTTTGCATCTTGACCACAACGTTTTGTAGAAAACTTTGATTGATTGATATGCCATCTAAGTTGTTGGACTTCAAATTTCAAGATCTTTCCAATGTATAAATTTATAATCTTTTTCCACCAATAAAATATTTGATGAATTTTCAAAGTTACCCTACACTATTTCATCATTTAGAAATTTATAAATAAACTCCTTCCACTTTTCCCTCAATCATTATTTTCATGTGAAGAAAATATACCGGGTATTACAACTATATATTGATGGCCTAGGCCATGCTTTGGATTTGACCCAATAAGGTGAATACCATGATTTCCTTTGACTTTAGGAACAACATGTTCAATTTTTTACTCTTTTACTTGTACCTTATTTGGTATTTTCTTTTAAAGTTATTCTTATGATGTACATTCCACACACATGGTTCCTTCCATTGGGACACATCCAAGCATGCGGTATGTGGGTCCCATGTGGATTCTTAGCCAATTAATTATTTATATCCAATTAATTAAGAGATCATGTATTTGGTTAATCACTTGATCTAACCACCTCTTGGCTCATTTAACCATTTACTTTATTTCATCTAATCCAACTCTTTCTATTCTAATTTATCCATTTAATTATTCTAATTAATTTCCATGAACTTGGTTGACTAATTTCACCTCTTCTACTTTAATCATCTCAATGAAATTCGTCCATTTAACTTGCACTATAATATGGATTTAATTTACTTGGCTTCATTTAATCATGTGACTACTTGATTAATTAATCCTTACTTAATACTAATCAACCTTTTTGCCAGCGTAGAAAATCCTTTTGGGGCTTGGTTAAGGTCTAACTCCCATCATCTGCGAATACTTTTGTGCTTAGCAACAAGAATACTCTGATGCTACCAATAATGGGAAGCAACATAACCCTATATGAGATACTAAAATATAAGATTTAAAACCTTGAAAAAGAAAAGAATTTCAGAAGACAAATAGGTTACCCGCAAACAGACTTTTTGGTCTTGAGTGGTTTTCCACCTCTGTCAAACACATCTCGTATTCTCCTCCCTGCAGATGCAACTCATTTGTAACGTAAGGTCACAGACATTGAAAAACTGAATCTAATCCAGTAAGGATAATCCAATCCGTTCAAATCATATTAAATATTATTCATTTTGAAAAATCAAAATAATTTATATAAAATATCTAAATAAAGTGTATAAAATCATATCAATAAAAATTAATGGTCTAATACTAAAATTGTTATCTTACCCCTCATAGAAAAATAACTTTGTATTTTTATAATAATTAAATATATATTTAATGATTATATTATAAATATAATATGATATGGGTCCTTAGAATACTATAATTATTCAAACAATAAAAAATAATCATGTGACTATTTTATTTATTTTGTATCATGTTAATATTTTATGTATTCAGTGTTAACTTATTTTGAAATCAAATAGCTACATCACATTATAAATAACTTAATATATTAAATATCTTTTATTATTACACGAATAAAAAAGTTTTCATAATAAATAAATAAGTTATATAATAAATTCATGAATAAATAATTGATTTATTTTATTTTATCTTCTATGTACTTCTATGTATTTTATTAAGATATTTTTATATTTAAAATTTTCATAGTAAATTAAATTAATCCTTAATGTATAATTTTTGTGAATTTTCACTACGATTGTCCAAAATATTTCCTTCTAGAAAGCATATTATCTAATCAGTTGAGTTAGATTATATAACTCAATCTCCAACCACAAAGTGTTATCACCATAAAAGTTAGCATAACACAGAAAAGAGCTCAAGGAAGAGTCAGATGTGGGTGGCATCCAAGATGTCTTGATTACAAAGACATGGTGAGCTATGCATGGATAGAGTTAATCAAGCATGAGATGTTGTTCTATTGATCTTGAAGAAGGATCAAGAGTGAAGTTAGTCGTTGGCTTGTTAAATCATAATTGACAAGATAGAGACAGTAGAGATTCAACTAGTGCAGGTTGGCCAGAGTTCAAATTGTTCGATGAAAAGTTTGTGGAAGCATCTAAGGAGGTGTTGGCAGGTGCCTTAATGCTATGCAAAAGACAGTTGCATGAATTCTATGGTGAGTTCGAGCATAATCTGAATCCTAGGTCAAAATTGTTGAGATTATTGTATGATTTTGATAACAACAAAACTTGTCTTAAGACTTAATTTATGCTAATTATGCTCCTAAATATAGAAATATATGCTTGAAATATGTGTGCTCTATTGAAATATCATTTGTGCAAGCATATATATTTTGATATAAGTCTAGAAGGGAAATCATCTTGATCCATATTCTTGTCAACCTTGTTTATCATGCCTTAGATCATATATTAAATGTGCCTTAAAAAGATATCTATTTGGATGAAAAAGAATGAGTGCTTAAATGAGCTTATAGATACACAATCATGATTTAAAGTACATATTCATGCTTTACAACTTATGCAAATTTTATATGAATAATTATATTATAATTTATCATGAAAAATATAATAAAAAATGTCAAGTTAACAATGTATCAAAAGTGCAAAAATTTTCAAGTGCTGGTGCATTACTATAGTGATTTTGTTATAGTAAAATATTACAGTAGCTGCTACAGTAAAGTGAAGAAGAGTTGCCAAGCAAATTGCTATGGTAAACAGCTACAGTAACCTTCAGACGAATCTTCTACAGTAGCTAATGAACGATCTACAGTGTCTACTACAGTACCTATGGATAAATTGCTATGACAAATTAATAGACAAATCACTACAGTAACCTGCTATAGTACCACAAACAGATTGCTCAAGCGAATTGGTGGATGAATTGCTATAGTAATGGCTACAGACAAATAGGAAGGCAATCAAATTATCTATTATTAACTACAGACAAAGCGGTGCCATAGTGATCTGCTATAATAATGTTTTACAGTGAAAATTCATTGTTTTCACATATCGAAAATCCAATACATTACAACAACTATATCTTGTAACAGTCTTCTTTCAAGCAGTCTACAACCTTTCTTGATTGTAAAAATAGATAATCCATTGAAGGAGAATGAAATACTTGAGGGTTCTAAGTGCCAAATAAGAATCAAATATTAAGAAACCCATTCAAATTTCCAAGTGCTAGACTGCAGATATTTGCGCTTACCAATCACATTTTAGAAAGTTTGAATTACAAAGATTTCAAAATAAACTCAAAGATGTCAATCTAATTACTCTATTAAAATCTCACAATATTCAAAAAAATGGTGGAAAGGTAATAGATGGAATAAGAAGTTCAGAAAGCAACTAAATTTGCCCGGCAATGAAAAGTGCAAATTCATCCATAACTTACCATGGACAAATCAAAAGACAAATGTGAAACATAAGAAGAATACCTCACTTCATCTGATCAGGCAGATGGAAAGACAAAGCTCAATTCGTCTGTAGACCAGTTCGACTTCGTCTATAGCGCCATAATTCATTTGTTACTTACTACAGACAAGGTATATTCATGAAGCTTAGACTGGCGGATTCAAATTAATGGGAAGTTCATTTGTGACTTATGACAGACAAATGCAGAGACAAAGAGAGGTCGTGACTTTGTTCCAAGATTAATGGATTTTTGTAACTTGCATTAAAGTGGCATCTACATTCTATGCTTTTAATGTGAAGAATCGTCTCAGTTACCATTTCTAGCAATAATCGGCTGTTTCGAGAACGTGCCGCGGAGAGCGCGCTCAAGAAGTCAGATTAGGCATAGTAAATAATGAGGAAGAAACGAAATGCGAACGGAA
>JAYJMB010087778.1:0-20650 GCA_036873735.1 Pouteria campechiana
CGACCCGGCAAAATTAGCAAAACTTTACAATAACAAAAATTTACATTTGTAAAATTTTCCAGGGCCTTACACATAGTTTTCTAGAAAACAAACTAGTGTTGCTCTTTCTACCATAAAAGCTAAGTATATAACAGCTGGAAGTTGTTATACACAATTACTTTGGATGAAACAACAATTTCTAGATTATAGTTTGCATTATAGGAATATTTCTATAATGTGTACTAACACAAGTGCTATATGTTTAACAAAAAATCCTATTTTACACTCTCACACAATGCATATTAAAATTAGGCATCATTTCATAAGGGATCATGTAGAAAAGCATGATATTTATTTAGAGTATGTGCCTGCCAATGCTCAACTTGCAGACATGTTCACAAAACCATTATCACCAGAAAATTTTAAAAACATTAGAAGAGAATTGGTAATGATTGAGATGATTATATAAGCCTTATATGGTTACGCATTACCTTAATAATTTTGCTCCTAATAATCAGCTTTCAATGAAGGTTTATCTAATGGTCGAATGTTTCCCTAGTTAAAGACTCTCTCTCCCATTGAAATTTCTTTTTGTTGCTAACAAAAAGGGGAATAAAATATACAAAGACTTGTTTAGAAGAAAGGATGCTTGTCATGACTTGCATCTAAAGAGTAGTAACATCATATATATCATGACCTTTCTTTATGATAAAATGTCAAACTACATAGGATTACATATTTCAATTATAATGGGGCAATTTCCAATTACAAATGGATCATTAGCATATTCTTTAAATAACTCAAGTCTTTAAGTTTTGTCATCATCAACATCATCAAAAAGGGGGAGACTGTTAGGATTATACGTACGATTTTGATAACATCAAAACTCATTTTAGACTTGATATTTGATAATGATATTGATAATTTAGAAAGCTTGAAATATTGTCAAGTATGCTTGAAGAATATGTATTTTAAATTGAGTAATCAATATGCAAGCACATTTGCAAGTTATCAAAAAATGAAGAAAATCACTATGATCCATATTTCAAATAACTTGGATTATCATATTGTACTACATTAGATCATATTTGTAATTGTTAAGATAAAATTATGTGCTTCAAAGAGATAGCATTTCTATATTATAAAGAATGTAAGCTTGAAAGAGTTTGTCTAAATACAAAAACATGATTCAAATTTTATATCCATGTTTCTAAACTTATGCAAATTATATGTGGACAAATGTATTTCAATTTTTAATGAAAAAATGTCAAAGTTACAAAAAGTGGCAAAATGCAAAAACTCAAGTGGAGGATGGCAGCCGCTTGGCGCAGTAGCTTGCCATATCGCTTGACAATGAATAGTAGGATGACTCAAGAAGCAAAGTCTAGAAGGTAAACCGCTTGGCATGTCCCTAGCTGCTTGTGTCTACTGCCTAGGAGCACAGCCAGTATGGCAATCGCCTGCCATATCGCCTGCTAGGAGGCAACAAGATGCACTTGGAAGAAAAGCCATAAAATGATCATAGCCGCATGGTCCAGCTGCCTACCATATTGCCTAGTGCATAGTTGCTTAGCCCAGGCGCCTGCCATACTGCCTGTCAACACCCAATGGTTGGAAATTTGAACATTGCTTCATCAAATCAACTCCAACGACCTTGATTCTGAAAGATCTATTTAAGGAGGAATGGAGGGACATTTTCGAGAAGTTGTGGGATTCATTCTGAAGATCCTTTTGAGCTTTATTCTTTTCATTCTCAAGCAACCCAAGGCTAAGTGCTAATACCTTCATACTCACACAAGAGCTTTCAACTTCAAAATATTGATTCAAGGCCTTCTTCTACAACACAAAGGGGAGATTCGCAATAGTGAAAAGAGCTACTTAAATCACTTCTTTCTAGTGCTCAATAAGAAGCACGTGCAAAGTATAATTCTCTCTTTCTTTCATTTATGTACATTTTGAGTTGTTAGAAATGAATCAAGAAGAGGAACTCGATTGTTGGAGAAATTGTTCTCATAATCAATTGTTAAGTTTATGCCCCTTGAGCCAATCACGAAGAACAAGTCGATTGTTGGAGAGATTGTTCTCATAATCGATTGTTATGTTTATGCTCCCATCTAGAAAAGTGTGAGGAGCACTTGTGTAATTCCATTATAGAGAGATAGTGTAACCCAAGGTCTAGAGAGGAGTGTTCTTGGAAGAGCAGAGTAGAGAAGGTTTACCGAACAACTATTAAAATTATTATGTGCTATTCATGTGTATTGCTTTACTTTCTTGCATTTAACTACTTTATTACTTATTTCATTATAACTTGCACATAAGCACAAAAAGTAGGGTTAGTAATCAAAAAGGGGTTAAGCAAGAAATTTTTATAAATCCAATTTACACCCACCCCCCCTCTTGGGTTAAGCCAAGCTTACGGGACCCAATAATTTAGTCATAATAGATGTTTCCAATCTCCTTTTCCATTATATATAGTTTAATCTATCAAAAATTTGAAAAATGGAAGATGGACTACTCTTTGAAGAACATAAAAGATGACAATGTTGGGTTAGCCAAACGAATCACTAGAGTTGTTTATTTAGCCTACTCTAATACCACTTGTAGTGTCTCGTAGGATGGCTTAACCCAAGAGGGAAGGGGTGAATTGGGTAAATAAAATTTAATTGCTTAACAACTGTTGGATCATTCCACTCTTTTCATGCTTTTGTGTGGTGTGGCATAAGATGAATAATAGAATAGTAAAGTGCAGAGAAATAAAATCAACACATACACACACACACAAACAAGATGATTTTCATAGTGGTTCAGAACCCCGTCCCAACATCCACTCCTCCAAGGACACCAACTTTCTATGCCTTGGGTTCTACTATATCCTGTACAATGAAATATATAAGTTTTCCTGACACTTCTCTGGGATTCCAACTCTAGGAAGAATAAACAAGTGTCCCCGACACTCTTCTGGTTTTACGAGCTCACCAAGAAACTCACTCATTTCAAATATTATAGGCAAACTTGGTAGTTTTCTTAAGCTCATTACCAACTCACTGGTTTTGAAGCTCACTAGTAAACTTGATGATTTTTTAGAGATCATCAACAACTCATTACTATAACACCTGTGGTGTTGAAATTTGGGGAAAATTTTTCATATCACGGAAAAGTAAAGAATTGAGGTAATACACATTGTTTTATAAAGAAATTACTATGGAAGACTAAATAGAGTGACATGAACCCAAGTAGTGATTTTGAGTAAAGTCATGTATATGACTTGAATGACCAATGTAGCATGATTATTATGTATAATGTGATGTGTATGAGATATTGAATCGAAATTTTGAGATAATTTGGAATTTTGAACTCTGAAGTGGAAAGTTATGTGAAAAGAACTCAATAGGTGAATTTGAGCAAAAGCATATATTTGAGCTATACAAATGACCTAAACAAGTCATTATGTGTATTGTAATATGTGTGAAATATTATTTTGAGTTTTGGATGTAACTTGGAATGAAAATGGAATATGGAGTTACTTATGATAGAAAATTTGGTTAAAAACAACCAGATGAGTGATTTTTAGAAATTGACTTAAAATAAAGTGGTAAATAAAATAAAAAAGTCTTATTTCATGTATTTGATGTGTCAGAAGTGATTATTGGGAGATTTGAAGTGTTTTATATAAAACGGGGCTATGGATGATTTTTCATAAGTGTAAAAGCTAAATTTGAAAAAAGGATTTATTATAATTGAATATGGACATAGATAATGGACTAATATGAAAATTTATTCAACATTAAAGTTGTATTTCATGAAATTATCTATCTAATGAAGGAAAAATTACTTCATTCTAATGTCATACGAGAAAGTTATGATTAATATACCGAAGTTGTTCCAAATGACTAAAAAATAACAAGATGAATGCGATGGGTTAACTTCATAAAAATTTTAGACATATTTGTGGGATAATTTAGAAAACATCGATAGCATAATAGTTATATCCCCTGAAGTTATCTTTGTAATGCCTAAAAGATTAGGTCATTTAGACATCGGATGCAAAAGTTATGACAAAATTACTGTCACTATGTTGGACAAAAAATAGCTTGCCATGGCAAGGGCTTTTCTCTACCACGACAAGACCCCAAAAATGGTTTTTTGGCATTCAGTGAGAGTTTGCTATGGCAAGACTTTCCTTGTCATGGCAAGGTTATTTTTATACCACGTCAAGTTCATTTTCTACCATAGCAAGGTCCCAAAATTACCCATTTTGGTCGTCCAGCAAGACCTTACCATGGTAAGGCTTTTCCCTCTCACAGCAAGAGTTCACTGACATGCCGGAGCACCATAAAAACTCAACGTTTTAACCCCCAAACCTATTTTGTTTCATTATTTTCCAATTTTCTTCTTCTCCCATGCCTCAAAATCATGCCCTAGACTTTGTTTAGTATGATTCCATCATGATTTAGCTATGGAATTCCTATTTTAAGTAAGAATTCATTGTTTCTTAAAGAAGATGATAAAATCCAATTGTTGGATTCGTAGATTTGGGATAAAGACACTATTTGGTGCAAATGGATGATGCTACTTAGAACTTTGGGCTTGGATTTTCATTCATGAATGGAAGCTATGTTGGGAATCTTTGGTAAGATGATTTTCCCATCCAAATGTTTATTTTTGCTTAGCTAGGGTTTTATAAATTCAGTGAACAATGTTTTTGAAAGAAATTTCATGATGTATGTAGTATAAATCATGGGGGAATTCATTTAAGTATGATTAATAATATGTTAGAACTGATTTGGGCATAAAAATTGAATTTTGGGGTTATTAGTTGTATGGGTTGATTATAGTAATAATCTATGGATTTGGCTTGCTTGGGTTCCTACCCAATTTGTGAATAGTAATTTTTTCCCAATTTAGTAATTTATAAGTAATAATTATGGGGAGAAATGATTAAGACATGAATTAAATTGTTTTGGGATTTGTTTGAGTTGTTTGGTAATGAAAAATCTAATTTTTTGGACAAAAAACCCAAATTGGGTTGAAAAGGATTTTAACTTTAAAATGATTAAGTGATAAATTGGGCAAGTTGAAGACTTAACTAACTAATTTATTTTGATCAATGGGGTTAATGGCACAATAATTATATTATATAAAAATTTGGATTCCATATATTTAAATATGGAAATTAATTGAGATTCTCTATTGAGATATGGGTTTAGCCATAAATCATACTCATTGGTTGAGAAGAAATTAGTTCGAGCTATATTTGTAACGAATGAAATTTTACCCTATATAGGATGATCTAAGAAAGATGAAAAGGCGTAGAAATAAAGGAATTGTTAGGAGCTAATAATTTGAGGTAAGTAGCCATTTGTTTCCATTGAATGGATAAGAATAATGTATATCTCATTTGTTTGAAATCCGAGCATGTATATTTTGATCATGGATAGTGGATATCCCGTATTTGTTTAAGTTAATGTTGTTTGATTCTTAGGTATATTAAGTATCCCTTAGATTGGATTATTTGATATTTTGGGTCGATATGAATGTTTAACGTGAGGGATGGATAAGATCCCTTTGTTGTATATTAAAATTAAAGATTGATCCAATATGAGCTTATTTGATTGGATGGAAATAACATGGAACTCTTGATTTGGAAATAACGACTATTTGATATGAAATGTGCTAATTGTGGATTAATTGTTGTTTAATACATTTATCTACTTACTGAGTTGCCCAGACTCATGCCTTCTTATTTATTTATTTTTAGTTGACAGGTCAGGTGAAGATTTTTCAAATATGGATTGGGATTGTTGGGCAAGATTGAAGACTTATTCATTGTGATATTATGAATTGTAAATATAAATTTTATTATGTATTGCTAGTTTGCTGATTTTATTTAATAGATTTTCATTAATGTATAATAGATGGAATGGCATGTCATATTAATATTATAGATGAATTGTATATTAGTTAGTTGGGTTTATTGCCTTCATCGTGTGGTACAAATTTTGGGCTATGGGAATATGGGTAAGTATTTCTGTTTTAGAATTTACATTGTGGCTATATTAATTTTGATAAATAATTGTATAGGTTAAACCCTAATGATTTAAGGGATATGCTATCCATTTTTTGGTAGAAACTAGTCAAGTTCCATAATGGGACTCAAGGACCCCACCCTAAAAGTGGGCAAATTTAGGTGAAATTTTAGTGTAAAATGATAAGTTGTGCCTCGAAAGGCGGGATGTGACAGAATGGTATCAGAGCCCAGTAACTTATCTGTGTGATAAGTTAAGTTGAGAATGGAGCTCAGAACCATGATGACATTGAATTTTATAAGAAATAGATAATGACATGCCAATAAGAGTATTTGAACTTTAGAGAAATATGAATGAACATAGAAATGGAAAATATGAAAGTACATTAGAAGTATGTTGAGGGCGTGAGTTAGGGAAAAGAGATACTTTCAATTTTGGTATAAATCCCATCTGATACGAGTGTTCTTCATATGAATGGTTATGGTATGACACAGAGGATTTTGATAGGAAATGAATATGATTTGATAGCACAAAGATGATTTTGGTTGTGTATATAGTTGATGATATGAAATTTATTATGATTAGAGTAGCACAGTGAAGCATGGTGATGTTAATATATATCTTGTTGGATGTTTAAATTGTTAATTGTTTCCCAGGTCATGTGAATATGAAATGATGAAAATTATGAAAGCATAGGGTAAATGGTTGGAAATTGAAATTAAGTTTGCTTATTTAATTGAATTGAGATAGAATCATTGGATTCCTTTGGATTGAATGGTTGTATGAACCTTACTAGTTATTTGATTATTTTAATTGAATATGACATGCTATAGCAGTATATTTGTTTGTTCAAATATGTATTTAGCACTGAATTTAATGAGTTTTGTAAGGAATAGTATGTTTGGAATTTGAGGAATCCTTAATAGATTTTGGTTATGAGGAATGACATATTGTATATAATTGAATAACTTTGCTTGTGAGTAATTGAATTGAATGAATTGGTTAAGGGATAGTGATTATCCCGTTTGTTTGTTTCCATGAGACAATTGCAAGAGATAGTGACTATCTCAATTATTTGATTTCATGAGAAATATTGAATTTAAAATTATTGATGTTACTTTACTTTGCATTCCATCATAAGTATTGTTGAAAGTTATGCTATCAAAAGCACTTTGTAAATTGGTTTAATGTGTGGAATGGGAATGGATATTCGGATTTTGGGAATGGATCGATATATTGAATAAGTTATATAATGAATGAAATTTAGTGTAATTGCAATGTGCAATGAGATGATGTACCCCATGCAACATTTCAGTTTGTGCAATAGTGACGGATTGGAGATTTGTATGGTGTCGGGATGGCACAGAGGAGTGGATATTGTGAAGGTTTGGTTTGAGCTTGGTCATTTGATTAAGATTTGAGCCAAGTTAGTTATGTAGTATTGGATACAGATTGGAAATTTGATTATTTAATTGAGTTTAGATATTTTCCAAATTGATACTTGATTATTTGATTAAGATTTGAACATTTGTTTATTTGACTAAGGTATGCCTAGGTTTGGTAATTTTCTAGACTTGGTTATTTGATGGAGATTTGAATATATGATTAATTGATTAGTATTTGGACATTGGCTATTTGATTGAGGCTTGGACGCACGACTGAGGCTCATGCTTGGATTTGGATGCCTCTTAAATTGGATTAATATGTGTTTAAAGTTTGGATGCCTACTAGAATTCAATCGTTGTATATTTAAGGTTTGGATACCTGCCGAGTTGGCTACTTTGGATGTTTGGTATCCCGCCCTTCTTTGGGCTTTGTTTGTTTGATGCCGCCTTTTATGGTAAAGAGGCTTGATTGGCCTATTTTATGTAGACTTCTTTGCTTATTTCATGAGTGTAGATGGAGAACTTATGATATTTGAGTTGCAATGATGGTGGGATACCATGTGATCATGGATTCCGCAACACTTGTAGCCGGATTGTAGGGATGGACCAGAATACATCAAGTTGTAAGGGAGTTGAGTTCACTTGGTTTTATTATGGTTGCTACTTGATTGTGGTTTAGACCACTTTGTTTGTGGCTAATTCCACTTTGATGTAGCATCCTGAGCATGGTATTGGTTGAGAACAAGCAAATGAAATTATAGATACATTGATTTGTATAGGCCACATGATAGTAGTTCCATTTGCACGTGTGAAATTGACTGGGTAATGTACTGGAAAATTTTTAGCATGACATGGGCTAATTGATTGGATATACTATTTTAGAAATTGTATGATGATGTACTTTGCAATGACACCATTTGAACAAAATAAAGTAATAGAGAAACTACATTAGAAATTGGTACTTATCTTGTTATGTGTTACTTGGTCCTACAATGATTTTGGTTGATAGTGTCATTGACAATCGAGTTCAAAGTAATGTGAATATTATAGTGGCATTGTGATTGTGAATCCCATATGATGAAAATTATAATGAAAAGCTGATATGAGTTATGAGCAATGGAATATGAATATTACCAAGATGTGTTTGTGTATATTGATTGGCAAACTTAAGGAAATAACAAGAATCAAATGGTACTTGAAGTTTCAAGGACAAAAAATTTTGTAAGGAGGGGAGAATGTAACACCTATGGTGTTGAAATTTGGGGGAAATTTTTCGCATTATAGAAAAGTGAAGAATTGAGGTAATACACAGTGCTTTATAAAAAAATTACTATGGAAAATTGAATGGAGTGACATGAACCCAAGTAGTGATTTTGAGTAAAGTTATGTATATGACTTCAATGGCTAGTGTAGCATGATTATTATGTATAATGTGATGTGTATGAGATATTGAATTGAAATTTTGAGATAATTTGGAATTTTGAACTATGAAGTAGAAGGTTATATGAAAAGAACTCAATAAATGAATTTGAAAGAAAGCATGTATTTGAGCTATACAAAGGACCTAAACTAGTCATTATATATATTATAATGTGTGTGAAACATTAGCTTGAGTTTTAGATGTAACTTGGAATGAAAATGGCATATGGAGTCACTTATGATAGAAATTTTGGTTAAAGACAACTAGATGAGTCATTTATAGAAATTGACTTCAAATAAAGTGATAAATAGCATAAAAAAGTCTTATTTCATGTATTTGATGTGTGAGAAGTGATTATTGGGAGATTTGAAGTGTTTTATATAAAATGGGACTATAGATGATTTTTCATAAGTGTAAAAGTTGAATTAGGAAAAAAGATTTATTGTGATTGAATTTATACATATATAATAGAATAATTTGAAAATATGTTCAACATTAAAGTTGTAGGTCTGCAATTATCTATCTAATGAAAGACAAATCACTCAATTCTTATATTGTATGATAAAGTTATGATTAATATACCGAAGTTAGTCCAAATGATTCAAAAATAACTAGATGAATGTGATGGGTTAAATTCATGGAGATTTTTTCTATGTTTTTGGGCTTATTTAGAAAATGTTATTAACATAACAATTATAGCCCTTGAAGTTATATTTCTAATGCCTCAAAAATCAGGTTATTTGGAAATTAGATACAAAAGTTATCACAAAATATGGATTTTCTCTGCCACGCCAAGGCCCCAAAAAACATTTTTTTTGCATCCAATGAGAGCTTACCATGGCAAGGTTATTTTTCCACTACTGCAACATCCTAAAATTGCCCATTTTGTCCATCCAGCATGACCTTGCCATGGCAAGGCTTTTCCTTGCCAAGGCAAGAGTCCGCTGACGCACCAAAGCATCGTAAAAACTCAAATTTTTAACCCCCAAACCCATTTTGTTTCATTATTTTCCATTTTTCTTCTTCTCCCATGCCTCAAAATCATGCCCTAGACTTTATTTAGCATGATTCCATCATGATTCCATCATGATTTATCTATGGAATTCCTATTTTAAGTAAGAATTCATTGTTTCTTAAAGAAGATGATAAAACCCAATTGTTGGATTCATAGATTGGGGACAAAGACGCTGTTTGGTGCAAATGGATGATGCTACTTAGAACTTTGGGCTTGGATTTTCATTCATGAATGGAAGATATGTTGGGAATCTTTGGTAAGATGATTTTTCCCATCCAAATGTTTATTTTTGCATAGCTAGGGTTTTATAAATTTCGAGAATAATGATTTTTGAAAGAAATTTCATTATGTATGTTGTATAAATCATGGAAAAAATCATTTAACTATGCTTAATAATTTGTTTGAACTGATTTGGGCATGAAAATTATATTTTGGGGTTATTAGGATTTCTATGAACAGAAAATTTTTAGAGAAAACGATGAATTTAATATGGAAATCATGGGGCAAATAGTTGTGTGCGTTGATTATAGTGATTTGGACATAATAATCCATGGATTTGGCTTGCTTAGGTTTCTACCCAATCTGTGAACAATGATTTTTGTCCAATCTAGTAGTTTATAAGTAATAATTATGGGGGGAAATGATTTAGACAGGAATTTAATTGTTTTGGGATTTGTTTGAGTTTTTTGAGAATGAAAAATCTTATTTTTAGACAAAAAACCCAAATTGGGTTGAAAAGGATTTTGACTTTAAAATGATTAAGTGACAAGTTGGGCAAGTCAAGGACTTAACTAATTGGTTTATTTTGATCAATGAGGTTAATGCCATGATAGTTATATTGTATAAAGTTTGGGTTCCATATATTTAAATATGAAAATTAATTGAGATTCTCTATTGAGACATGGGTTTAGTCATAAATCATACTCATTGGTTGAGAAAAATTAGTTCGAGCTATATTTGTAATGAATGAGATTTTACCCTGTACAAGATAATCTGAGAAGGATGAAAAGGCTTAGAATTGAAGGAATGGTTGGAAGCTAACAATCTGAGGTAAGTAGGCATTTGTTTCCATTGAATGGATAGGATAATGTATATCCCATTTATTTGAAATCCGAGCATGTATGTTTTGATTAGGAATAGTGGATATCCCATATTTGTTTAAGTTAACGTTGTTTGGTTGTTAAGGATATTAAGTATCCCTTAGATTGAAATATTTGATATTTTGGGTTAATATGGATGTTTAATGTGAGAGATGGATAAGATCCTTTTGTTGTATATTTAAATTAATATTTGATTCATTATGAGCTTATTTGATTGGCTGGAAATAACATGGAACTCTTGATTTGGAAATAGTGATTATTTGGTATGAAACGTGCTAATTGTGGATTAGTTGTTGTTTAATACATTTGTCTACTTACTGAGTTGCCCGAACTCACACCTTATTTATTTATTTTTTTAGCTGACAGGTCAGGTGAAGATTTCCCAAATATGGATCAGGATTGTTTAGCAAGATTAAAGACATATTCATTATGATATTATGAATTGTAAATATAAATCTCATTATGTATTAGTAGTTAGTTGATTGTATTTAATAGATTTCCATTAATGTATAATAGATGGAACAGCATGTCATATTAATATTGTAGATGAATTATATATTAGTTAATTAGGTTTATTGTCATCATGGTGTGATACAGATTCTGGGCTATGGTAATATGGGTAAGTGTGTGTTAGAATTTACATTGTGGCTATATTAATTTTGATAAATAATTATACAAGTTAAACTCTAATAATTTAGGGGATACTTTGTCCATTTTTTGGTAGAAACTAGTTGAGTTCCATATTGGGACTCTAGCAACCCACCCTAAAAGTGGGCAAATTTAGGTGAAATTTTAGTGTAAAATGATAAGTCGTGCCTCGGAAGGCAGGGCATGACAATTATAACATAGTTTATCGAGTTTACTACAAACTCTCTGGTTTTTAGATTAACCAAAAAACTATTACACATTTAAGCATAGGGCAAGATATGATCTTTGTTAGTTCTATCAATTCATAAAGATCTTCTCAAAATGTAAATAAAATGGCCATGAAGATATGCAGATTGTACCTCGTAAAAGATGTAAGACGATTTAGCTCATGGCCAAGGGTGGAAGGATTTGCATAAGATATGGCTCATTTGAAATGGCTTCCTTCACCACCTTTGAATCATCTCGCTTCTACTCCTTAAATAGCTTCTCCAAAATCTCGACTGTTAGAGAAGA
Source organism: Pouteria campechiana (assembly GCA_036873735.1). NCBI lineage: Eukaryota > Viridiplantae > Streptophyta > Magnoliopsida > Ericales > Sapotaceae > Pouteria > Pouteria campechiana. The sequence goes on from JAYJMB010087778.1 coordinate 12,087, forward strand.
TGGGATCCGTTGAATGCAAAAATGAGAGCATCAATGAATGAATAAGACCATTTGATTTTTTTCCTGTCAAGTTTAGGTCTTTTTGTTTTGTCTCGAGCTGTTGTATTGCCATTCATAAAGGAAGATGAGCTATGTAAAAAGGTGTTCCTCGTTTGACTCATCACCACTTTGAAAGTCTTACAGAGCTACTTAATGTTGAGAATGGTGATCGGTATAAGTTTTTACAATGACGGCATGAGTGCAGATGCCATTTGTATGCTAGTCACATAAATTGAGTTTTCCTCTGACAAGTTGTCTGCATTTGTCTACATTAGTTGCAGACGAATTCTTCATAGGTTTATCTATTAGTTGAACTTTCATAAGAATGATTTGTCTATTGTAAGTAACAAATGAACTTTGAATGACTTAAATAAAGTTGAATTGACTGATAGACAAACTCTTACTTGTCTGCCATTAATTCCTCTAGGAGATTTTTTTGTTGATCGATCCTTCATAAATGTGCTTTCTCTGCTATAGATAGCAAATCATCTCTGGATGGCACTGATGAAGATAGACTAATCGATTGATAAACATCTCCTTCTATATGAACAAATGAAATGGGATGTGCTTCCTTTATTCTTCGTCATGTGTTGGAGGTGACTAACGAAGTTCGCTCAGTGTTACACTAATAGATGAAGTGTATTTTCTTCTTTTGTTCCTTATTGTCTGTTGAAAGTGCCAGATGAAGTTAAATTTAACTTCTTGAATAGATGAAGTGTGACGCACGTTTGATATAAGTGATAGATGAATTATGTTCTAATTTGTCTTGGACAATTATACTTTCATGTCGCATTTGCGTGTTGTAAATAATAGATGGTTGTGCCTTTGTTTGTTGAAGCCCTTTTCGATCCAAGCTGCACTTTGTCTATTCAACTTTGTCTATGCTCACAGACAAAGTGCAAGGATAAAGAAGCAATTCAATAGCTTAGAAAACAAATGAAGAAAGACAAAGAAGTAGCCACCCCGATGACCAGGCACAAGAAACGAGACTTTGTCTGATTAGCTTTATCTATCCTCACTCTACAGCTTCTACATCATCTTCTGCTTTGGCTGATACTTTGTCTATTATGATAGATGACCTTTTGATTCAAGATGAGGCACAATTCATTAGCTTTTTTGCACACTTCAAGCAATAGAAGGGGTTTGTGCTTGTAATTTCATTGGTTTTTCAATCTTGATTTGTCTGTCTTGGCCGAGCTAAAGCTGAACTCCTTTCTTTTTTCATATGACCTTTATGTCCTTAGACAAATTTTTTCTTTAACTTTGTTGATTAGACAAAGTCTCGTTTCTTGTGCCTGGTCATCTGGGTGGCTACTTCTTTGTCTTTCTTCATTTGTTTGCTAAGCTATTGAATTGCTTCTTTATCCTTGCACTTTGTCTTGGACAGACTTTGATCAAATCAAGTATAAGTGGTCTAAATTTCTCGAACCCAATTTAAACTCTCTAATCATAGATTCTTCTTTAACTTCTTGTTTTACATTTGTCTATTGACATTTTCTCGTTGAGGTTTATAGACAATGCAAACTCATTGTAGCACATCTTCGAACCTATGTTTATCTCTCATTGCTTTTGTTCATGGAAGCTTCTTTTAGACAACTGCAACAATTTTTTCTTCTTCTTCAACAACAATTTTCATCAGTTCAACTCCATTGTAACATAGTAGATCATTGTGGTGATTATGATCCTACACTTGGAACTTATCTGCACTTGCTACATTGTTAGCTTTCATATATATAATATTAGAATATATTTTATTCTCATGTGATAGTAGTATATTGTAAAGCAAGGATAATATACATTTCCATTGAATGCATAATATGAAAGCCTAAGTAATTATGGTGCATAGTATTTATTTAGCAAATTTATACTGTAAAGGTTAATTAATGTTTATTGTGTGTGCACCATAAAATAAGGAATATATGCTTGTATAATTAATCATTCATGGTATGTGTTTATGTTAATTAATATTTATTAATTTATAACCATACATATGATCGTTAGAGATTTAAGCATATATGTTTCTTATTTTAATATAAGTTTTGTTATCATCAAAATCATATACAATAATGCTGACAACAAAATCTTTAAAAGTTCAATTTCTAGCCATGACTTCCTCCTTTTCTGAATTCCTTTGAGCTTCACTCCTTAACTTGTACAATGTTCTTTCAATTTTTGGTTCGTACTTCAAATCACCTTGATAAGAAGACCGAGTAACAATCATAAACAATAAGGAAAATTCTAATATACCCTAAAAGAATAAAAATAAAAATAAATAGAAAAAAGCAAAAAAGTACAAAAATTAACTAGAATGCCTCCTCGGTAATGACACCAAAAATTTGGTGTGCTGTCATAGGCAACAAAATTTAGAACCTTATTCTAATTAAATTACCTATATTAGTGTGAATAAGGGTCAATCCCAAAAGAAGTATCTAGCTTAATTTTGTGCAATGTTAATAAGGAAGAGGGGTTTTGAATGTAATGAAGAAAGTGTTATAAAAGAAATCTATTAGAGAAGAAAACCTTATTTCAAGTCAACATCTACCATTAGAATCTTATAACTGATCATTGATGCGATTATAAATCAAATCGTACTTTGAATATTTACCATTGGAATTATTTTTCCTATCTCTCCTTCAACATAGTTAATTAGACACCAGCATTCTAATTAACCCTAACTACTTAACAACCTAAGACCAATGCTAAAAGTTTAATCTAATAGCAATCTTAAGATTTGTAGAGATTGGTGAAGCTAAATAACATAAGCACCAGCTGTTGCAATTAATTTAGTTAAATATTCTTCTAAAGATTTAATAACTATAATAGCAGCAAATTAGTAAACCCTAATTGCTTAACAAAATAGGGAGATAGAATGATTATAGATTTGATATCTGCTCTAGCAATAGATTGCAATGAATAATAAACTAGTAGACCTCCTAACAATTAAGCATAACAATCATAATCATGAACAAAGAAGAACATTCAATACTCAAAGTATAAATTGAATAATTAAAATAAATTAGATCTTATAGTATGTTGATTCTAAGGCTTCTATCTCCTTAAACCAAGAATAAAAGTTTACCCATACAAGGCCATGAAATCACAAAGAGAAAATAATAGTAAAAAGAGAAGATTCTCTGGCAAAACCAGCCAAGAAGTACTCTCCAAACCCTAGTAAAAGGACCCTCAAAAATCCTAAGAAATTATAGTTTATATAGAGTCAAAAATATGCAAAACAATAATTTTTGCAACTTTTTAAAAGTTGGAACAGAGTCGGGCACTGCTGGCACTAGATTGGCACCACCAGTGCTACCTTGCTGTCTGGTGGGGTGGTGGTGTGAAGTGGGTTGGCGCTAACGGTGCCAATCTGCTACCTCCGATTGTTTTACTCCTTGTTGTTTCTCCCCCACACTTCATGCTGACTTGACATTCATCGTATATTTGCCATTGATGTAGTCCTTATCTCTCAAAACTCCTAACATGAAAGGTGTAGAACTTTTCTTATGTTACAGAGCATCTTTAATCATCTCAATCATAGGTCGAATAAGAGAGTTATGCCTAAAATATGGAGTGATGCTGAAGTTGTCCAAAATCCTTCAATTGATTTCTTTTTGCACTTAACGACTCCAATTGTCTCCTAAATGAGAATATAAGAATAATGAGTTTATATAGGAGTCAAATAAGTATAAAATGTTTAGTACTAAGGGAATAAAATATGACATTTTATATTCTCATCACGTAAGCATAGTATTCCCAACACTCTTCTAGTTTTACAAGCTTACTAGGAAACTCACTAGTTTTGAAGATTACTAGCAAACTTATTGATTTTTCAGAGCTCACAATAACTCATAGACTATGGTTCTTGCCTTACCATAAACTCACATAGCTGATAAACAACAATCATTTTGCACATTACATTGCCTCTTTCTTAGGCTAATTTGTACAAAGATTAGGCTCATATACAAAATGATATATCATTGAAACTCATTAGATATCAATACTCCAGGTGTCTAAATGAGAGATGTTACTTGATTAAACTATGTTCTGATTTTACTCTTAGCTTACTCAACTAAAAAGTTGTCTTCTTGAAAGACTCATTTGTAGTTAGAAAGCCTATAGTGTCATTCTTGAAGAATATGCTTTTCTAGTTTTGGCAAATACTGGATAAAGACTTTTTTGCTTGACTGACTCTTTCACGATTATGGAAAGATGCTCATTAAACCTAAAAGGACACAACCTCTAAAATTTGCAACCTTTATTTAAAAGTAGACTACTTTCCTTTGAATTTCTTTCCATCTTTAGCTAAGCTTGATTTATCTGATCTATTTTCTAGAGTTTGCTTTAAGTTTTGACTAGAGAGTGCAGTTGGTGATGTCTGTTATAAGTGGCTTCTACTCTTTATGATATAACATGTTTCATCTGAGAACTTTGTTAGATAATGTCTTGAATTTATCTCTTGTAAGTAATAGGCAAAGGGACTCTGAATCGATCCACATGATAGATCACTTCGTCATTATCAGAGACCGTTGTAGCAATTTACTTTATCTTTTGGTTTGTTAGTTATAAGTAACAGATGAATTGTAGAATCAAGTTTCTCTTCTTCACTATTCATCAGATGACGTTCTCTTAGCAGACAAAGTTCCTTCCATCTAGGCGATGTGGCTTTGTTTGTTGTAAGTGGCAGATAATCTTTGTAGTGCGAATATAGCTTCTTCACAATAGACAAAGTGTCCTCCACCAAATAAAGTCTTCTTTTGATTAGCCAAAGTGTCTTTATCTATTATAAGTAGTAGAAAATTCTTCTTGACTGACAAGGCTTCTTCCCTAATAGACAAAGTCTTGCAAATGGTTCATCTATTGGTTTGTCTATCGTAAGTGATAGATGAAGTTGTGGTGTGTAGATGAGTTCTCTTTTTAGTCACTCATATGATGGTTATCTGTTATTAATAGGCAACTCGTTGAGGCATGGATGACTTGATTTTTTAAAGGTTGTCTGATGGTTTGTTTATTGCTAGTGACAGATAACTCTTCATAGATGAAGATGATAGACAAAGTTATCTTCTATCGCTATTGTGCCACTTCTTCTTCATCTTCTATATTTTCTGTAGAGACTATAGATAGGTTCCTTAGCCTATTCACTTTTTAGATGAGCTTTATGTGATAGACAAATGCTTGAGTAATTTTGACTCTATCTTGGCTTCCACATTTGTCTTATTTCAGCTCCATTTCATTCTACTTTTGCAAATACAATTCATCTTTGTGTTGCGGATAAGTGTTGATTATAAGTAATTTTTCTGACTAGTCCATCGAACAATTTGTCTGAATCTTCTTGAGGTAGATGCTATTTGACATTAACTTTTTTTGTAGATAATTTGCTTGATCACTCATCAAGGTTGGAGCTCCACGACTATAGATTTACTTGATGGCTTCTTTTCAAAGTTTCAGTGTCATTCTTATAGATTATACTTGTCTTCTTTCAATTAGTGGATTATGCTTGCTGATGCATTCATTGTATGCACTGTCCACTTCATTTGAGTTGTTTCCCTGTATTCTCATATCTATTTTTGTAATGCTTGGGAGCACAATTGTTAGTACCTCACATGTTTACTCATATGTTGTTATTCATCATCAAAACTTGGTTGTTTACCATATGCACTATTTAGTTCAACATTCTCCCCCTTTTTGATGGTGATAAAACATTTATGTAAAATACCTTTCAGAAAGAGTAAAAATACTCATTAGTGTGAATGCTCATAAGATTTATGCATGGATAAATGTATTATGGCTCCCCCTTACTTACTGGATAGTTTGCTTGTTTAACTTTTCCTAGCTAGTGTGCTGTTTTTATGGTTTAGCATATGTGACTCTAATTTTCCACTATTTATTCATATGATTTAGCTCCCCCTAAGTAAGTACCATAATGAAATTTTACTCTTGTATGGTCCTATTTTCACTCATTTCGTACATTTCTCCCCCTTTTTGTCATCATTAAAAAGGTAAATTCTAAAATGGAAAGAAAGATTTAATAATGTGAGTGATAATAAACAAAAATTTGTAAAATAATTTCATTAATTTGAGATATATACAATCTACATTAGTTACCCCAAATCATAATTGCCTAAAAGACTTCATTTTTCTGATAGAAGTTTTACATTGAGAACCTTTGGGACACTCGGGACAATTTGAATTTGCCTAAGGTAGTGAAGATCCATTATTATTGGATGAGGATGAGGTAATCCTTGATCTTGTGCTTCCTTGTTGGTAGCTAATCATCTTAGAAAAATTGTTGTATTCTGCATAAGAGGATTTGGAGCTATCTCAAGATGGTCAATGAGTTTAATGCTTTCTCGATAGTTATCATTTAATAGACCTGGATATGGAGGAGGCTTGCCATGACGAATTGCTACACTATTCACATTTGTTCGATAGTTGAAGGTGGCATGTGTCATGGAGATTGTGCTTGGAGGAATAGATTTGGGTTTAGCTTCTTGAGTTTTGCTTGTTGAAGGCTAGGAGATTGACGCTTTGATCCTTATAGAAGGTTGAGTACTAGAAGAAGGCTGATGGGTGGTTGAAGGAAATTGTTCAACAATAGAGAGAGCAAGTGTTCTGGATAGAGATGTTTCAACTACAGGTTTGTTGTAGAGGGGGATGAGTCAGAAGAAGTGTGATTTGTAGAAGTAGAGGGTTTAACAGAAGTATCAGCATTTAGTGGTTGTTGGGAGAATTCATTTAGGATTTTTATCAATGATTTTATCTCTATCTAGAACGGGTTTAGGTTTGAAAGTTTTGGATGGACCCTTCATTATTATAATGCTATCAAGATAATCTTGGTCTTCAAAATTTGGAAAAGGAAGATAAGATAGAGTGAAGTATTTATTTTGTGATTGAAGAGTGAAGGCAACTATTTGATTTATTAATTGTCTATGTTCAATTTCTTTAAGTGTCAATTTTTTATTTTTATTCTTAGGGATTGAGGAATTTTGTTTTGGGTGTTTGGGACACTGAAACTGGTATGATTTAGATGAGGCTGGCATGACTTCTAGTGTAGTGGGTTGACTGATGTTTGAAGGAGGTTGAGGAATGATTGGAGATGGTTAGGAAGATTTTGGAATTTGAACAAGTTTGATGAGGTGGATTAATTTATGTTTTCTGGAGGTGATGAGGCATTTTCTTGCGATGAATGTTTCTTTGAAGTGGATTTTAAACATTTAAACATTTTACTTATTGGAATTGTTGACCCTGATATAGAGGACACAGAATTATACCTAGGAGATTCTAGTGGAAGATTTGTGTGATGTGCAGGAGATGGAGATTTATGAGGTGTGTGACGTGGTCAGAGTGGAATAAAAGAGAAATGACATGAATGATGAGGTGAGGTAGGAGAGGAGTGAACTGACTGAGGGGATGGAGAGGCTAAGTGAATATCTCTAACTACTAAAACAAAAGTTGGCTTCTTTTGGTTTTTGATGGATTTCATTAAAGAAAATAAGGTTTCTATCTTTTTGTCTAATGAATCCATTCTTAGTGTCATAAATGTAATAAATAGTTTAATATTTGAAGCCTATTTTCAAGATTTTGTGGAATATGATGGGTGGATGGAGATGAATGAACAGGTAAGAAAGGAGATGGAGTTGGACTATCATGCGGAGACTCATGACCTTGTGGAATGTGTTGGACTACTGGAGGTGAGTGAGTAGGTCTGAAGGGAGATGAAATTAGGCTAATGTGTAAAGATGGTTCTACGACAGTTGTTGCTTATCTTTCCAGCGCTGTTGTCTCTTCTACTATAGCTGTTGAATGGGTTTCCTCTCTTTCTTCCCTAACAAATTCTATCCTTTCTTTTTCTTCTTCTTCTCTCCCCCTTTGTGCTTTTTTTGTTTGCTCATGTTCTTTCCTTCTTACTTCTTCCTCCTCTTCTGCATCACTTGATGGTATGGGTATTCTCATCCTCTTTAGTGTTACTTCATCAACTATGTTTGAGGACTTGAACACCTTTGGAACTTCACATGATAAGTCCACTTCTGCCTTTTTCAATATTTGTGTCATTGCCATTCCATAAGGCAAAGGAAGTCCTGGTGATGATTTGACTTGAAAGAGATAGTCAGACATCAGTTTAGCAAGATCCAATTTCTTCTTATACTTCAATGCCCAAAGAATCTTTGTGTCTTTCTTAGAAACATTATACTTACTTCCTACCTTGGGATGAATGTTGTTATTTAGGATAAGCTGGGCAAGCCTTAGGTTTACATCTAGATCCTTGGATTTAGATTCTTTACATTCTGACTAATAGGCATTCCTGTCAACCATGAGAACAATTCTCTTCTAGGTGTTGGCCACTGAAATGTCTCTCTTTTAACCAAGGAAAGATTCAAACGTTCTATAACGTTTTTGAGAGATAAATCTATCTACTTGTTTCCAATGCATGATTTCTTACTCTTATAGTCATAATTACTGATGGCTCAAATTTAATACCTCGCAAGTGCACGGTCGATGTATAGTCTAGTGTGCTTATGCAAGGGTCGATC
>JAYJMB010087779.1:0-20649 GCA_036873735.1 Pouteria campechiana
TGTACCCAAATAAATTTTTCATCCATTCTTTTCATAATTTCATCATTTATTTTTCAATTAAATGTGATTAAATTAAAATTTTCTAGAACTTACCGGTAACTTGGTTTTTCAGCTTTCCACATGTAATTTTAATTTTTCTTCACCAATTAATTAGTAATTAACATATATCCTCATTATCCTCACATTAATATAGATATTTCATCCATTTATATAAATTTTTTTTGATAATAAAATTCCTCAAAAATTCAAATTTACAGAATGTCGCATTGTAAAAATTACTAAAACTTTACAATAGTGAAAATTTATATTTTTGAAATTTTCAGGGCCTTACATTGCATGATCTAGGTTATGTGCAATATTTGTTGGGCGCATGTTGCAAGATTGTATGTGGTAGGAGTGGGTGTATATTGAGGTTAAATTAGAGAAGCTATCAAGGCATTTGTTGAAAATTTTCAATATACCTGCTATATGCTTGATGAAATACCTTAGTGAAGTAAGTGACCTCTTTTTTGTAATGTAAGCACATATTCTTGAAAGTGCTTGTTGTTCTTTCAAGGTGAAGTGGAGTTGTGTGGTTTTGTCTTGAGGAAGCTTGGTAGAGTTGCTTCATTTTGATTGCCTAAGTTGTTGTGCTACTACATTCCTTTTAGTAATGTCACCATGCCTCCAAGAAAATCTACTTGTGTTGAACCCTTAAGGAAGAGGTGGATAAAAGAGCCTAATGCACCACTTGAACCCACGTTCTTCAATGACCGAGCTGAAGACATTTTCAAAAACCCCTAGTGAATCAAGAAGGTATAAGAGAAAGAGGATTTGATACAAAGTGATATAGCTGACCTTATTCAAGCTCGACATTGGATGCACTTTACAGCTTAGCTGAAGGCGGGAGTGGTGCCACTAATTAGGGAGTTTTATGCCAATGCCCAAGAATAATTCAGAGTAAACCCGAGGGAGCTTAAAGCATTGGTGCATGGAAAGATAGTTCTTTTTGATAGAGTTGTCGTCAACCAAGTCTATGACATTGAAGAAGATGAATACTCTGCTTGGATTGTTCAAGGACCAGACAATAATGCTATTATATCTTAACTTGCTCAATTAGGCAGCAAGTGGAAGACTCTACATGATAAAGTAATCAGTTTTTGAAGAGGGCAGTTGGAAGCAACAAGCAAGGCGTGGCACTATTTCATTTTAGCAAAACCGTTGCCTTCCAACCATGTTTCTAATATTACAAGGAAGTGAGTTATTCTCAACTATGCTATTCAGATAGGGTTGTCTATTGATGTGGGCCGAGTGATCGAGTACTCCATCTCTTTCAACATAGGGAGGCTCATAAGTAGACTAGGACACCCTTCACTCATCTGTCGATTGTGTCTCATGGCTAGGGTTCTTACCACTACTCAAGAGGAACTTTAACAACCTCTTTCGATAATCAACGATGTAGTTATAGATACATTTGAGAAGACAGCGCGTAGGAGTGCAAGGGTGAGTCCTTCATCTTCATCACCAATCTCTCCTCAGCAGAGACCCACGAGGGGGTCTCCTTATAAAGCACCTTCACTTGCTAATCTCCAAACACACCTAGTAGGTGTTCAATGTTATATGAGGCAAATGATGAAGGATCAACGGAAAATGTACAAATATATGGTAGACCACAACAATGCTCTTATTGCCATGCTTCGAAGTAGCAACATATCACTAGGCTACAACTCCATTGTCTTCTCACCTCCACCAACACTTCTTGATGTACTAGAAGAAGCTTCGAATTGGGTGAAAAGTGAAAGCTCAGAAGAGTGATCCATCCATTTTAGGGAAGTTCTTATTTTCCATTGCTTTATTATATATTGAGGATAATGATACGTTTAATTTTGGGGGTGTTAGCATTTTATTTTTTGTTTATGGATGTCTTTGTCTAAGTTTTGGGGTTGTTATGGTTTGTTTAGTTTTTGTTTAGCTAGTTTGTCTAGTTTGAATAGTTTATGTTATGTTTAAATCTTGATGTTGAGTATTTTATTGGATTGAGTTGTGTATTTTGAACATTGATCTGGGTCATCATATCAAACCTATGATATGTATGTGACATTTGATAATAGCCTAAGTTAAGTTGAAAAGGAGATAAATCATTATTTCTGCAATGCTTGACTTGATCCTTAGTCTAATTTGCTATAGATTCCTTATACATATTAATCACAGTGAATTAGCCATTTCATTTGAAATCTTTGAATGCTTAGCATGAGTTTAGGAGACTAAGTATGCATGGTTCAATTTTAATTCTAGAATGCATTGTAACTATGTTGAGCAAGCATTAGATGAGATAAAAGAAAAATAGAGTAAAAACTCATTATTTATAAGGGGGGATCTCATCTCTATGAAAAGGGAAAAAAATAAGTTTGGGGTTGTGATAATAATACATTCCAAGTAATAGAGGGATCACATCTCTATGATTCAAAAAGAAAATAAGTTTGGGGATGTAATAGTAATACAGTCCAAGTAATATGGGGGTCACATTCAAAAATAACATAATATATATATGAGGAATGTGATAGTCATAGAGCCCACAAAAACATCAAATGCTCATCTAAAGTAGTCTCTTTGGTTTAATTTGCGAATCCTCAAGGTTGCATTGAATATGTATTACTCAATTGCTTGAATTAATGTAAGTGTGAAAAGATATAGATTGAAATGGCTATAATTTTTGCACATGCACATGAAATCTAAGCTAGAAAGGAAAAGGCTCAGGTTAAAAATTAAAAAACATATGTGATATCTTGATAGTTCTTCTCAACTATGCTTATTTTATGGAGGTTCTTGATTAATAATTGAGATCAATGTTCATTGTGTCCTTTGTGAATTTGTGTTGTTACTATGTTATAGTTATGTCCTTTGTGTTTTTGTTTCTATTTTGCTCGAGGATGAGCAAATAAGTAAGTTTGGCAGTATTTTATGTGTGAATTTCATTCACTTACATTATAAATGTTTAATCTTAGTTATTTGCAAATCCTTGTTTCCTCTAGATGAATTTCATATTGATTTGATGGATTTTCTAGTTGTCTTGAAGATGGAAAAGAAGAAAAAAGGGAAGGAAAAGAAGAAGCTTGAAGGATGGAAAAGAAAACAACTAAAAAGGAGCAAAAAATCAAGCTATAAAGGAGAAGCCAAGCCAGCGCCACCGGCCACCAGCGCCAAGACCCACGACCACCACTGGCCGGACAACAAGCTGGTGCCAACGGTGGATCAATAACTTTTGGAGATTTTCCACATTGTATAGCTACGAGATTTTAAGGAAAAATTTAGGGTTTTCGGAAAGACTTCACACTTTCATTTTTGAAAGTTCTCTCTAAGGTTTGGAGCCAAATTCTTGGAGTTTTCTTGTGGAGAAGAAGAAGATATTGCAAGTAAGAAAAAATAAGGAGAGAAGATATTCTTCATTGAGCTCATCCTATCTAAGGGAGTTGTTTTGATTTTTCTTATGAACTAAATCTCTTTTTCTTGGGTGAAGATGTAACCCTTTATGATACTCTTTATTATGGATTGTTGGTTATTAATGCTATATGATTTCATTTCATTCATGATGCTGTTTGCAATGATTTAACTTATTTTATTGCTTGATCACCAATATTATAAGTTAGATTAATTATCAAAGCGTAGTTAAGGTAGACACCATATACTAAACCATGAGCTCCCTTGAATTAGAAGGATATATGGTTAAGGTAGACACCATATGCTAAACCATACTATTTTGGTTCTTATATTCTTGAGCTTAATGGGTTTTCACCTCAATTATGCTACATACCATAGGTAATTAGAATGAGTGAAAATACTCAATTTAAACCTGCACACCTAATAGTAATAATCTTATTTTTGAAAGAACAAACCCAAGTGAGGCATTGTTGAAAGGGGTATCATCTAGTGGTGAAATTGGATCCTTAGACCTTTGCATCTTGCTAATCTCCCTGCATTACTTTTAGTTATTTATTTACTTCCATTCTATTAAGTTTTTAAAAATTTGAAATTACATTAATCATTACTCATATTCATATAATTATAAATATATTCTTTTTAAGATTTTGAGAGTTCTATAAGTAAAATATATTCTATGAGATCAACCCTTGCATTAGACACTATACTGTTATACGTTCGTATACTTATGGGAAATTATAATTTCAACTATCAAATTGTAATAGAATGTATTCTAGTTATAATTTTATATATGCCAGAGTGTCATAGAATATGGTATTAGAAGAATGAGGACTTTGGCCTGAAGAGTATATTCCTAGGATTGCAGTATGATGTATTTACACATGTTTTGAGATTGAACATGCTATTTCTATTTTCTATTATTTTCTATTTGGCCAACTTACTGAGTTTGCCCGAACTCACACCTTTCTATTCTATTTTTTTAGTGAAAGGGTCAACCATGAGAGCCCAAGATTTCCATGTGTTGTAGAATTGGGATTTGGAATCATATATATGTATGTATGTTCATTTCAAGCTTGTATAAAATAATTAATTATTCATGTATCCTAGACATGTAAAAGAATTATGTATTAGCATGTCATAGAAATATTGGGAAGGGAATGGATTTGTGGTATTTCAGATTTATTTATTGCCTTCATGGATCAACTCATCCTAGACAGATGTGGGTACGGATGTGTGTTTTGATGGTTTAGGTTAATAATTTTTACTGTTAAAATTATTACGATAAATAATTGCATAGGTTTACATATTAAAAATTCTGAGCAAATTTTACATATTAAAAATTCTGAGCAAACGCTACTAGATTTTTGGCAAGATATTCCCTTAGAAATAGGAAAATTTATAGGGTAATGGTAAAATGCATAGACCTGAGTGCAAGGCGTTATAAGAATTATTTCTCCTGCAAAGACAAAGATAGGGAGTTAAGAAAGCTACTTCAATCCAACTGAAATTCTTCTCTATGCTAGACCAAATCATACTTCACTATTCCATTGAGAAATAGGCATCTATTACAACCACTTTTAATTTTCAAATCTCTAGTGGATCATGTTTCTCTATCGAAAACAATATTAGAGTAGAAAGGGTTTGACTCCCCTTTTAATTTGGGTCAATGGTGGCTCCCCATTCAATTTTATACCTCATTTCTGGTTCCACAATGTTTGTATTTAAAAAGTTTGCTTGCAAGACTTACATGTATTCTACAGTTTATGATGTTTGCTTGAATCCATATGGTTGATTCTTACATTCCTCCATCTGCTTGAATGATACAGCCAGTGTATACACTTCTATTATCCTTTTTCATGCTTCCCAAAATCTCACTAATATAGCAAAGACTTTGTGGGGTTTTCAACTATCTAGATCATTCACCCCACATTGTAGGACATCAAAATGTATTTTTACTTGTTCTATCGTAGCATCTGTTATGGGAGGTGCTATAGTGAGCATGTTTGTGAGCTCAATTAACCATGCTTGGTTGTATAAATTTCCACTTCCATCAAGAGTAAATTTAGAAATCAAAATTAGGTGCAAGAATTAATTAAGTAAGTAGTGCATGAGTCTTTTCTCTTAAGTTCAACTTCAAGTAATAGTAATGCAATCTGGAGGCGAGGCTATTCAAGACAAAAATTGCAAATGGAATGTTTCAAATTTCTGTCAAATGAGCAATCGCATTTCAAATGGTTAACAGACAAACAACTATCGTAGGTTGCATTCAGAAGAATTTAAGAGTGAGTGAAAGCTTGGCAAAAGGAAGTTAGGGCTAGCTATAGGAAGAAGATTCAAGCTATCCATTGTGCAGGAAGTAGCACAAACCTAAGGAAAAGTCGAAACTCATGGAGGTATGCCCATCAAATGGGCTGCCATTTGGCAATAGAGTAAATCCCATTGGCGAAGTTTTACTAGCTATCTATTGTTGGCAACCCATTAGTTGTTCTCGTTACCTGCATCTGGATTGGAACACTAGGCCTGGGCCACATGGCATGACAAGCCAAGACAAGCTCCCGCAATCATTTGGCTGGGCTTGGACTAGATCCTCTTCAACCCTACTAATTACCATGAAGAAGAAGCAGCTAAATTAAGCACGCCATAGCTTGGTTCAAGTGTATCTTCCTAGTTGATTCATTATCAATTTATTCATCAAAGATAAAAATAGCTTGAAATTTATTCATCTGATTCACTCGTCAATAAATTTAGATGAATTGGTTTTGAAGTCGAACCATTTTCACATTGACTATACTATTATTAACTATTAATAAGATGTCCTAGGCCTCTATCCTTGTTACTATAATCCTTTCAAACCTGTTAATCCACTAATTAATGGATGAATAAGAGTGACTTTTAATTATTTTAATTCTATTTTAACTATTTTTTAAAGATTTTAATGGAGAACATTAAAGTTTACTTGTGCTACAACACTGGAAAATTGATTCATTCTCTATAATTTTCCAAATCTCTTGATACTTGAATATCACATTTATCTCAATGCACTAATAATTATAATTTTTACAATTGAAATGAAAGAGATATGGTCAAATGAAACTTCTTTTTTGAAATATTTGAGCTAAGAATGTGACTTAATACTCAACTATTGTGGATCATCACCAACTTTTAATACTCTTTGTTGGTACTTTTAGTATCAATTATGACATATCAGAAAATTGCTATGGAATACCTAGATGGTTTGTGAGATCGTATAAGTAGTTTATAATTTTGCTAAATACCCTACTAGAACTTTGCTCAGGGGCGAATCTAGGACCTTAGGTGAAAGGGTTCAAAATTTATATCTTAGTATAATGTATTGAAATATTAAATATCAAAATATTTTTTCATATGTTACATTATGATATGAATCCTTAAAAAATATTCTTTATGTTACATCTTCATAAAATTAATTTAATAATAAATTAATTAATTAATTAATAAAAAAATTATATTATAATTGTTAGATCTAGGTGTATGATTTTTATGACAACAAAACTTGTCTTAGACTTTAGTTAAGCTAATGATGCCTTTAGCTAATGAAGCTTGAAATGTAAACAGATATGCTTGGAATATAAATACATTATTTGTACAAAATATGAGTAAGCATATTACATAAGCTATCCAATTGAAATAAATTTAGAAAGATTATAAATGAATTTAGAAGGATTATAAATGGAGAAATCATAATGATCCTCATAGCATTAAGTTTGGTTTATCATATCAAAATGTCTTGGATCATATATATAGTGCTTTAACAAGTTTTAATTTAGAAAATACATAAAATGATTCAAAGAGTATATCCTTATTACATAACTTTTGAAAATCACATATAAATACTCATACTTTGATTTATAATGGAAAATAAAATGAATAATATCAAAGTTCACAAAGTAGCATAATGCAGAAAATTCAAGTGCAGGACTGTAGCCATGTAGTGCAACCACCCATGCCTATCACCTACCTCAGAGCCACAATTGCAATTGCCTACAGTATACCAAAAAGAAGTAAAGTCCCTAGACATCCGTAACTGATACCACAGCCTCCTATGAGTACCACCTATGAGCACAGCCGAAGTAGAAGGCACCATGACATACCGCCTGCCACAATTCTTCAGAGGTTCTAAAGCACACTTTGGACCCTCTGAAATAGCAAAGGACGAAACCACTTGGAAAGTCCATGTCACCTATGCATACTGCATGGAGCATAACCAATATCGCATATCGCTTTCGGTACCACTTGCAAATGGATAGAAACATGGGTTCGAGAGTTTTGCAAGGATCTAATCATAGCAGGTTCATCATACTGACTAAGGTGCAGCCAAATACCACAGCCACCTAGGGTATCGCCTGCCAATTCCAATGGTCAAAAATTCGAATGTTGCAAAGCCAATTTTGTTGGTCCCAAAGCTTAGGCAAATACTTAAGAGGGGAGGGGTGAATTAGGTACTTAAAAATTTGCTAAATCACTTCAAGATCAAACATCCCTCTAGCAATCAAATCAATCACTCAATCAATGCACAAATAAATAAGAATATAAATTTTTATAGTAGTTCAAGTAAACATTCTACTCCACTCTTCCAAGAGTACTCTCCTCTTAGTGTCTTAGGTTCCGCTATCTCCAATAATAGAAATACAATCAGTGCACCATGCACTCTTCTAGATTCTTGCTCTAGGGGGCATAACTATAATGCTCTCAGTACTCTTCTAGATTCTTGCTCTAGGGGGCATAACTATAATGCTCTCAGTACTCTTCTAGATTCTAGCTCTAGGAGGCATGCACATAGTGCTCCAAGCACTCTTCTAGATTCTCGCCCTTGGGGGTATAATCATAGTGCTCTCAGCACTCTTCTAGATTCAAGCTCTAGGGGGCATAAATAGCTCTTGTGTGCACTCAAAGAATCACAGCTCTTCTTGAATCTAGTCTCAACCGCTAGCTTAAGGAAATTACAATAAATATCAAAAGTTAAAGCATAGATACTCCATAATAAGCATAGGAAAAGATTTCTAAAAATTAAATACATAAGTAAATGATCTTCCTAAAAGGTGTTTGGAGGCCTTCAAAGAAAGTTGAGGAAAGTTGAATACAAGGCTCATGACTCTTGAAAGATGCAGAAGGTTTTAGCTCAGTTCAGTAAATGCACTCAAGAGAGTATTAAATATTTTCTTTGATCTCTCTTCTTGATCTAACGATGTTGCATTTATAACCACTTTGAATTCCAATCGTTGGTGGTAGGTGAACTCCATCAATGATAGAAGATCGTTCTTATTAGCATATTTGAATTTTCTAACTTCTGCTTAATCCTTGTTTGCTGGAATGCCTGCAGCACTATCCTTAGAGAAGATGATTTCTTAATGCTTAATAAGTATCGGTCAAAGAGTTGCTAGAATGATTAATTCTTTCATCAATATTGAAAGGGCAACATTGAAGTTGGACAAAGACCAACAATTCAACTTATCCATTGCTTGTCTTCCCTTTGTCTTCCAGTTTGTCATTGGCAAGTAGCAGATGAATTTAGCTAGTGTAGACAAATTGTCTTTCCAGCACTTCATCTATTGGTATGTCCATTGCATGTGATAGACGAATCATTGTTCTAGCACTTCGTTTGTTGGATTGTCTGTTGTAAGTAACAGATGGACTGTAGGAGGGTAGATGAATTCTCTTCAAAACATTATCCATTGGATTATCTATTGTAAGTAACAAACGAACTATAGGAGCGCAGAAGAATTCTCTTCAACACTTCATCTGTTAGATTGTCTATTCTAACTAAGAGATGAATTATTGAGGCATAGATGAATTATCCTTTGTCTGTTGGATTGTCTGCAACATGTATTAGACAAACAGATGAACTTCGTTGCTCCATCTTTGTTTGTTTTCAATAGATGATCATTAGCTTGGTGAGTTGTTCGACTATGACTCACTTATGATAGATTAAGTTTGTTGTATGCATGTTGCATTGCATTTGTCAGAGATAACCTTCATTTTGATAGATGAATGGTGATGGTTGATTCCCTTTCATTTGAGCTTTGACTATAATGGTACTTCATCTTTTGCTTCTGCACTTGCCCAAGCTATTCATCTTTATAGACAGACAGATCAAGGCCTTGGAATGTCTTCTCTATGTTCATTTGTTTGTGAGGTTAGCAACTTTATTCTACATGCTAAATACTTGGCAATAACTATTAGTATATAATTATTAATCAAGTTTTGTTTATTATCAAAACCATGCATTTATACTAACATTCTCCCCCTTTTTGATGATGACAAAACTTGATTAGAAGTTATCTCATAAAAGATATTCTCCCCCTGATTGTATATAGTCTGATGAAAATATTTTGTAAAGTTTAATCATTCCTTAGGTTACCTTTTTTCTATTACTTCCCTTGACTAGTTTTATAAGTATTCTCCCTCTGAGTACTTTAAGATTATGTATTTTTGTATTCCTCTTTGAGATAATTTGTAGATTCTTTCTCCCCCTTTTTGTCATAATAAAAAAGAAATATAACACTTATAGAATACACACATAGATAGAAGCAACTTAAAAATAGTGAAATCATTTCATTCCATTCCAGTACAAACAAAGATACAAACACTGATAAAAATACTCATCCTGCATTTTAAGTGCAGGAGAGGTTGTGTGTAAGAATGCGGATGGGTGGGGGGAGGTGGAGAACTTTGTATCACAATGAGAGATACAAAGTTTCAAGGAAAGAGTGGAGGGAGATGATAAATGAGGCGCTTTGAGCCTCCTTCCCCCTCTCTTCAAGAGTGTCAACCAATGATGAAGTCGAATCTAGGGGCAAAGTGGCTGAGAAATATATTATGCTCTTTAGAGCTACATCTTGAAGAGAAATACTTCTGACGGGATAGATGTGTCACATCTCGCCTTTCGAGACATGACCTTGGTTATTTGCCTTGGTTTTCACCTCAACTTGCCCGCTTTTAGGGTGAGGGTACTCAGGTCCCATTCCAGGACACCTATACATTTCATTATTTTTCCTCCAAATTTACTAATTTTTAATGGGAATTCTACTAAAAATTTGATAGAGTTTCTTCTGAAAATATCAAGATTAGAACCTGATATACATCATTTATCCAATATAATAATTTGAATTAATAAAAATAAAACAATAATCTACACTGGCTCATTCTATCCACAGCCCAAGACCTGTATTACATCATTATGACACTACACTTTAAGGGAAACGTATCATGCTATCACCATATTAAACATCATTTCCTAAGACATGCCAATCCACCTCTTTAATACATTAATCCAAATATTTTAATTATAATTACACATATATAATATGAAAATTTCTAATATATGATTATACAAATGGATTCCAATGCCAACATTCCCACATACCATCCAAAGGTCTTCAATCTCTCTCATATCTCCTTTGTTTGCCCTGCCAACTAAAAATTTAACAAGAAGGCATGAGTCCAAGCTACTTAGAAATTAGACATAAATAATAAATAATAAATAAATAATTTCACAATTTACATAATTCAATTCAATTATGATCCAAGACATAATACACCAATCATACTATGAGGACCATGTCTTCATTTTCCCAATCCAATAATCAAGGAATGACATTCATCTCCTGATTCTGACTAGCCATCATTCTCAATGAATAACCATATGGCTCAATCATCCATCCAAAAGCATAACCAATAATATGAGGATTACAATCCTCATTATTTCAGATATGCAACTAAATCAACAACAAGAATCTATTCCCATCAATTCATATCACATAGGGAATCACTATCATTCTCATTCAACCAAACAATTACATATGGAATCGATCATCAAAGTAATCACATAACAAAGGGATATTCTCTATCCCTCACATCAGCATTCATATCAAGTCAAAGTATCCAACATTCCAACCCAAGGGATACTCATTATCCCTATCAGCCAAATAACATCAATCTTAACAAGATGGAATATCTATTATTCCCAACCAAAACATCCAAGCCCAGAGTCAAATCAATGGGATATTCATTATCCCTAATCAATCATACATTCAATTAACACAAAGAGAGCCTACTTATCTTGGGCCTTTAGCTCCAAACCATGTCCTCAAGTTCTATGCCTTTTCATGCTTCTCAAATCATCCTGGACATAGCAAAATCCTATTCATTTACAACCATAACTCAAATTAATTTGTTGTTAATCGCATATGCTTTCTAAATGCATAATTGCATAGTTATCAGTATACAATCAAAAGCCAATATATTCAACATCTAGTTAACCTTTTCAACATACTAATTAAACTCTAAATACATCCCTTCTATAAGGTCTTAGGGTCATAATCAGACTCAATTAATCCCTCATTGGGACATTTCATCAATTAGCTAATAAGCACAATGTAAATCATCACATCTCAACAAGAATTCTCAAGAGATTTCATTTCCAACTATATGCTATCATCATATAGCATAACCAACATATAATTATCTTTAATAACAATCTGATTAAACATTTAACCATTTGATTCATGAATCACATGACTTAAACACAAAAACCCTCTTTAACCCTTACTTAGGGCACAACTCAAAATTCATTTCCACTGGTCCAAATTGACCCAATCATACCTTAAAATATCATAATCATGCATTTAATTATTTATCCCATGATAATTTCTATAAAAATCACCAAATTCTGAAATTTTAGTATTCATAGAAACACTAGCTCAAAAAAATTCATAATTTCTCATGTCAAATTATCATATTCATTACATTAACTGAATTCCCCCAAGAATTATAAGCATATACATCAATTAATCCCAAAAATCCACCATTTCCCAAAACCCGAAAATTCCAAAATCTGATATTTAGTCGGGAGATTGGGCTTACCTTCACTTATAAACATAGTCATCCTCCCCAAATAAGTATCCAAACTCCGAGTTCCATGTTGCACCTTCCATTTTGTGGAAATCTGACATTTCTTTCATTTTGTGGAAATCCGACGTTTCTTCCATTTTTTTCCGTTTTTCACAATTCAAATGGCCAAAAATTGGGTTCAATAAAAAGATCACAAGTTTTTCTAGCTAGCAAGATTATTTCCTAACTAAAATGGCTAGAAATCAAGTTAACGGGGCTAAGGCAAAAGGAGAGAGAATGGGACAAAAAACCCAAAAAATGGAACAACTTTGGGGCCAAAAAGTCAGGCCCCATTTTTATCTCGTTGATCGATGCCGCCACCACCTATCCTCTAAAAATCGATTAGCACCGTTGGCACCAATGTACTAATTCCCAAAATAGTGGATTTTTCATCCTATTTTCTTTTATATTTTTGCCATAATGCATTCCATAAAATCCTAACATTAAAAGACATATTTAATCCTCGTTTTATGCATCATAAAAATATGCAAAATTTTACCTTAATTAACTTGTAAGCAAGCCATATAATCATGTCCATATGATTTTTCTTGACTCAATTTCATAAAATTTTCATATCCTTCATACATACTTGACCCATTTCATCAAAAAAATCATATTTCTCTATCATAAATGTTAAAAATTAACACCTTGGGTGTTACAAGATGAATGGAAATATTCTCACAGACAAAAATAAGATCATCCCACCAAGAAAAGTGAAGGAACAAGCTTTGGTGATTTAGTTTCCACCACTCATTAATCTTCTTTCTATATTGTCTTCCTGAATGCCCTTCCCTGAGTTGCTTCATCATTCGGGTGCAAAGAAGGATTGTTGGTCATGGGTTAAAATAGACTTGATGTGGGGGCCATATGAGGTAGTTGATATGATATTTCAAAAAAGAAGGAATAACTCATGCTAAAAATAGATTTTGATGTAATATCAATAGCTGAAAATTGATTCTAGCAAGAAAACAAGATGTACTCAACCTCGAAAACCATGAGCCAAACATAATAAGAATAGAGTAGTGTATAGAAATAACTTACTTCGTCTGAGATGAAGTTTAGTTTCATGAAAGCATATTAAAGATGTTGCAACCTCAGGCATAGAAACAAGAAAGATATTATTCTTGGGTGATCACATTAGTCATACCTAATTCTCTTCTAATGTTGCAAAAAAATTTCTAGAGGCAGAGAGGCAGTGGCTTAGTAAAGATATCAGTAATTTGAGCATTTATAGGCACATATTGTAGACATATCATATTTTTCTACATGATCTCTAATAAAATGGTACATAATTTTTATATACTTAGTTCTCGAATATAAGACAGGGTTCTTTGTCAAGCATATGGCACTAGCATTGTCACATTTGATGGATATGTCTTTATAGCTCAATCCATAATCTAGAAGTTGTTGTTTCATCCATAACAATTGAGCACATCAACTTTCAGCTACTATATAGTCTGCTTCTACTATAAAGAGAGCAACACTAGTTTATTTCCTAAAGAACCATAATACTAGACTATTTTCTAGGAATTGACAAGTTCCACTAGTACTTCTTCTATCAACTTTATATCCTCCAAAGTCAATATTTGAATATCCAATTAGTTCAGAACCAGTTCCCTTAGCATAATAGAGTCCTAGATTTGGTGTGTCAATAAAATACTTAAAAATTCATTTCATTGCAGTAAGATGAGAATCTCTTGGACTTGACTGAAATCTAGCATATAAGCATACTCTAAAGAGAATATTTGGTCTAGAAGTAGTAATGTAAAGAAGAGATCCAATCATACTTCGATATTATTTTTGATCTACAAGTTTACCATTTTTGTCCTTTTCCAACCTTGTTGATGTGCTCATTGGAGTGCTTGCTACTTTAATTTCTTCCATTTGGAACTTCTTTAGCATCTCTCTAGTATATTAGGATTGGCAAATGTAGTTTCCATCATCTCTTTGCTTGATTTTAGTTTCCATCATCTCTTTGCTTGATTTGCAATGTAAGGAAGTAGTTCAATTCTACCATCATACTCCTTTCGAATTCAGCCTGCATAATCTTTGAGAAGTCTTGACAAAGATCCTCATTAGTAGCTCCGAATATAATATCATACACATAAATTTGAACTATCAAGATATCCCTGCTAATATTTTTGATAAATAAGGTAGTATCGACTTTTCCTCTCTTGAATTGATGATCACTTAAGAATTTGCTCAGCCTCTCATACCATACACTTGGAGCTTGTCTCAAAACAATATAGTGCATTGGTGAGCTTATAGACATGATCAGGTTAATCATCATTTTTGAAATGAAGGGGTTTCTCTATATACACTTTCTCACTTAAGTATCCATTTAGAAATGTACTATTTACATCCATCTGAAATAATTTAAAATTCTTATAGGATGCAAAGGCAAGTAGCATTCTAATAGCTTCTAATCTCGATACAAGTGCATATGATTCTTCAAAGTCAATTTTTTCTTCTTGGGAATACCCCTTAGCAACTAGTCGTGCCTTATTTCTTACAACTAATCCACTTTCATCCAGTTGTTTTTGAATACTCATTTAGTTCCAATTACATCAACATTCTTGCGTTTTGAAACTAATTCCTATATTTTGTTCCTTTCAAACTAGTTAAGCTCTTCTTGCATTGTAATGATCTAATTTTCATCATTTAAAATTTGATCAATGCAAGTTGGCATAATTGTAGAAATGAAAGCATAATAACCACAAATGTTTTGCATAGACCTTCTTGTTTTGACACCATCATAGGCATCACATATAATTTTTTTTCTAGGATGGACACTAATAAATCTCAAATTAGTAGGAGCTTGATAGGGAACATTACTTATACTTACCTCCTCCTCATTTTCAAAATTTTGCATATCTTTACATTTTGTGGCATCTTTTTGATCTTTGAATTTGAGCTTCTTCATATTAGTTACAACTTCATCTGCATCATTATCACACTCCTTTCTCAGGGTTACATTTGCTTCATCAAATTTAATATGTATAGATTCTTTTATGACTTGTGTTTCCTTATTATATACTCTAAATGCCCTACTATTAAAAGAGTAACCGAGAAAGATAGTTTCATCACTTTTTAGATCAAACTTTCCAAGATTGTCCTTCCCATTGTTCAGCACATAGCATGAGCATCCAAAGGAATGAAAATATGAGATATTAGGTTTCTTTCTTTTCCAAAGCTCATAAGGGGTTTTATTTAAGATTGCTCTTATGGTAACCCTACTCAGTACATGGCAAGCTATACTTGTTGCTTCTTTCTAGAATCTTTTGGACAACTTACTCTCATTCAACATAGTCCTTGCCACTTCTTGAATTGTCCTATTCTTTCATTCCACAACTCCATTGTGTTGAGTTGTTTTAGGGGATGAGAAATTATGGTGAATCCTTTTTTCATCACAAAAGTCAATAAATTTTCTATTTTCAAGTTCAACACCATGATCACTATGGATAGACATAGTCGACATTTGTTTCTCATTTTAAATTAGCTTTGAAAATATATAAAATATTAAAAATGTTTCATCTTTACTAGTCAAGAGAATCACCCATGTGAATCTAGAGTAGTCATCCACGATCACATATACATACCTTTTTTTTTCCAAGGGTGACAACATCTGATGGTCAAAATAGATCCATATGTAATAATTTCAGAGGTCTAGATGTAGATACCTCATTTTTAGGATAGAAGGATACTTTGGTTTGTTTTAATAATTAATAAGATTTACATATTTAATTTTTATCATACTTCAATTTAGGTAGACCAATCACAATATCCTTTTTCCATAAAAATCTGATATTTGATATGTTGATATGTCTAATCCTTTTATGTCATACCCATGGATCATCATTGACTGCAATTAACCATTTTCCAACAATATCATCTAGCTATACTAGATAAATATTTTCATACCTTTTTTTGATGAATAGTAGATCATTGTCTACACTGAATACATTACATGCAGATGGTTCAAACACAACTTTGTGACCCTCGTCACAAAATTAACTAATACTTAGCAAATTGTAATTGAGTCTATCTACATATAAGACATTATCTATGCATGTATTGAATAAATCATAAATTTTACCTACCCTTTGATGAGACTTTTATCATTATTGTTGAATGCAACTGTTCCTCCATTTATTGGCTTCAATTTTTTGAACAAATTTTTGTTCCAGTCATATAACCGCTATCCATGGACCAGGTATTCCCAAACATAGCTTTCAAACTTATTTGCATTCAAAGCACATTTTCTTCTTACCTCTTTGGTACCTAAGTATTGGGTCCAAAGATGTTAGTTGAATTGTGTGCTAGAAGATTGTGCATACACCTAGGGTTTTCATCTCATCTTTGCACCTTTTGCTTTCTTCATTTTTGCATAATAATCATACACTTTATGCTTAATTTTATTATATAAATAACAAGTATCTTGAATTCTAATTAGTGCACTATACTCCATTGGTTTCTTTACCCATGAATGGCCTATAAACCTTCTAATATTTGGACAGTTTTCTCTTTCTTCTATAAGGTTCACTTCCTTGGACCATCCAGCAAATTTCTAAGAATTTTCATTATCTAACTACTCACAACCAAGTCCCTTTTTACTAGTTTGACCGGTTATTCTCATGAACTTGGCCACAAATTCTCGAGGATTGGAGAATTTACTCAAATATTGTTCAATATCTCTATATCCTTCTTTAAATTTCCAACCTCTTTTTGTAGAGATAGATTTCTTTCTGCCATAATAGAATTTACTTGGATAGTTTCATCAAAGTGTCTTTTTTTGAGTGAATTTTTGGCCAAGTAATTCAAACTCATTGAAGATAGAGTTGTATGATTGCTATAACTCATCAAACTTTTTTCATCTGGCATAAGTACTATTCAAGCTTGAAAAGTCAGAACTATAAGAATAGTAAGAGTTTACCTCTGTCTCTAGTTTTGTTGTGCATTGCTCTTTCATGGAGATTTGCTCTATTGATTCATTTTCCATGTGGGTCATATAGCATATTCTTGCGAGGTGTTCAACTTCATTGTTGCCTTTCTCCCTTGAGCTTGTCCCTGATGAGTCTTTATCATTTATGTACATTCCTCTGGGTTAGTTTTTGATGGCTTCTTAAAGTGTTTCTTTTCTCTTCTTTCATCTTTATTATTCAAATTTACTTTTTCTTCATTAGGACACTCAGGAGACATGTGTCTGATCCCTTTACATCTATAGCATGTGGGGAGGTCCTTCTTTCTTTTAGTCATTTTCTTTTATTGTCTAGGTTATTTTCTTAAAGTTTTGCCTCTACTGCTTCTCGCGAATCTTCTGAAGTTTCTGACCAACATGGCCATATCGTCTTCAGATTATGATGCAAGGTCACTGCTACTTTCCTTGGTCACCTTGAGAGCAATACTTTTCTTTTGCTTCATTGGCTCCTCTCTCTTACTTTTGATCAACTCTGGTGACATCAGTGAGTTGATGAGATCGTTTACTAGAAGAGTGTTCAGATCCTTTACTTCTTTTATTGTGATCCTCTGATTCTAGGATTCTAGTAGTGCTCTTATTATCTTCATTACCTACTCAGAATTTGTGACTTCTTTTTCCAAACCTTTCAAAGCATTAGTAATTTTTAAAAAATGAGCATATATTTTTTATATGCTCTTCCCTTCTTTCATCTTAAAGTTTTTTATTTCTCCTATCAACATATTCCTTCTATTCCTTTGAACTATTAAGATCTTTCATATATAGATACTAATTTATCCTAAATATTTTTTGCAATAGTGTAAGAGGATGCTTTATAAAACTCAGATGAAGATACTACACAAAATAAAGAGTTCATAACCTTTGCATTGTTTGGGTCTTAGGTTCCATTATTTTAATAATAGAATACAATTAGTGTACCTTGTGCACTTCTAGATTCTAGCTTTAGGGGGCATAACTATGGTACTCTTAGCACTCTTCTAGATTCCAGCTCTAGGAGGCATGAATATAGTGCTCCTAGCACTTTTCTAGATTCCAGGTCTAGGGGGCGTAATCATAGTGCTCTTAGGACTTTTCTAGATTTCAGCTCTAAGGGGCGTAAATAGCTCTTGTGTGCACTCAAACAATCATAACACTTCTTGAGTCTAGTCTCAAACACTAGCTCAAGGGAATTACAATGAATATTAAAAGTTGAAGCATAAATACTTCTTAATAAGCACAAGGGAAGATTTTTAAAAATTAAATGCAGAAGTAAATGATCTTTCTGGAAGGTGGTTGGAAGCCTTCAAAGATAGTTGATAAGGGTTGAATGCAAGGTTCATGACACTTGAAAGATGCAGAAGGTTTTAGCTTAGTTCAGTACATGCACCCAAGAGGGTATTGAATATTTTCTTTGATCTCTCTTCTTGATCCAACAATGTTGCATTTATAACCACTTTGAATTCCAGTCGTTGGCGGTAGGTGAACTCCAACAATGATAGAAGATCATTCTTATTAGCACATTTGAATTTTTTTAACTTCTGCTTAATCCTCGTCTACTAGAATGCCTACAATGCTGACCTTAGAGAAGATGATTTCCTGATTCTTAATAAGTATCGGTCAAAGATTTGCTACAAAGACTGATTCTTTCATCAATATGGAAAGGGAATCATTAATGCTAGACGAAGACCAACAATTGTTTGTTGCTTGTCTTCACTTATGACAGATAAAGTATTTGTCCAGTTGTTCATTAGACAAAGTCCCTTCATTTTCTAGTTTATCCATGGTAAGTAGCAGACAAATTTAGTTAGCGTAGATGAATTATCTTTCCAGCACTTCGTCTATTAGTATGTCCATTGGATGTGATAGACGAATCATTGTTCCAGCACTTCTTTTGTTGGATTGTCTATTGTTAGTAACAGACGAACTGTAGGAGCGCAGATGAATTCTCTTCAACACTTCATCTATTGGATTGTCTGTTATAAGTAACAAACAGATTGTAGGAGCGCAGATGAATTCTCTTCAACATTTCATTTGTTAGATTGTTAGTTGTAACTACCAGACGAATTATTAAGGCACAGATGAATTATCCTTTGTTTGTTGGATTGTCTGCAATAGGTAATAGTCAAACAAATGAACTTTATTGCTCCATCTTTGTCAGTTTTCAATAGATGATCATTGGCTTGGTGAGTTATTCGACTATGACTCACTTATGATAGACAAAGTCTATTGTATGCATATTACTTTGCATTCATCAAAGATAATCTTCATTTTGATAAAAAAATGGTGATGGTTGATTCCCTTTCATTTGAGTTTTGACTATAGCAGTACTTCATCTTTTCTTCTGCACTTGCCCAAGCTACTTATCTTTACAGACAGACAGATTGACACCTTGAAATGTCTTGTGTATGTTCATTTATCCATGAGGTCTGCAACTTGATTCTGCATGCTAAATACTTAGTAATAACCATTATTATGTAAACGTTAATCAAGATATGCTTGTTATCAAAACCATGCATTTATACTAATGTAACACCCCCAACACCCACCCTATGCATTTTAACTACGCCACTATCTTATATTCCAAAGAAGAATCTTACCAAAAATTTGGTAGAGTCTCCCCTGAAATATAAGGCATTTGCACCTAATATACATGTGTAATGTCATGTACAATTAATAATTCTACATATAGAACATCAATTACATTTAAATACTAAACACCAAACCCATACTCACAACTCCGCTCAAGATCGGAACTAGGTCATGATGGCAATCATACAACTACAATTACAGATATATCACTATGACATGCCCATGCTATACAATATACATCATTTTAATCTGATTATAGAAATTTAGTTACACTTTTAATTTACAAAGATGTAATATGAAGGGATTCCAATCCCAATTTACCATTTCATAATTAAAATGATTTCAAATATGGATTAACAGCCCCAATCCGCAGTTGGGATTCTTTACCTGTCCTGTTAGCTATAAAAAATGGAAGAAGAAAAGGTGAGTCAGGGGAACTCAGTAAGTAGGCATAAATAACAAAAATAATAATTACTCAACATAACATGTTCTAACCCAGAACATGCATAAACAATAGTATATTCCAATTTTCATTCATCATCATAAATACAATACATTATCATCTCGTCCTGAGATGAACAACACAAAATAATCATATCATGAGTCTCAAATTCTCATTCTTTTCATGCATGCCCTACGTCTTTCAGGCGTATAATAATAGAAGTTAGATATCGTGTTATGCGAGCACCACATATCAACACCATGTTCAACAAGCATAAAATATAAAATTATGTCATTCAAGCACACCATACATAATTATA
>JAYJMB010087780.1:0-10381 GCA_036873735.1 Pouteria campechiana
GAATCAATGTATATTATGGTGTGTAGCATGCTTGTACCGGTTTGGATAGTTCCATTTTCAGGGGAGGCTCTGTCTGATTTTCTATAGAAAGTAGATTATTTAGAAAATGAAATTCAACCACCCCACCCTAAAGTGGGCAAATTTATGTGAAATATAGTGTAAAATAGGACCTCGCACCTCGGAAAGCAGGGTGTGACATTATCTCTCCCCTGTGGTTTTTTCCTTCTTGGTTGAAGGGTTTTTCACGTAAATATTATAACTTTGATTTATGTTTGATTATATCTTTGATTTATGCATGTATGATCTTTTGTTTATGATAATGATCCTGAAATTGGTATAAGAGTTTCTACAATATGTGGTATTAGAGCTAATGGTTGATGGATTATGATACAGGTTGCAGATTGATTATTAGGGTCGATGATTGGAGAGATGAATGACAAGATCATGGAGGTCAACCAGAAGGGCAACCATGGTTGTTGGATCGAAAGATGAGAAAATTACAAATAGGCATAGGCAATGGATCAATGGGCGGTTGATGTGGCCTAATCAAGTGGTACACCTAAAGCTAAGGATGATGTTGATGAGTTTCATCAAGTGATAGGACGGTGTGAGGGTAGCATGGCTGATTGGAGTGTTGTGTGCATGCTGGATCTGCGTTGGACCCTGATCGGACAAAGGCATCATTGATCGAACGTGAGATGCTGATTGGCATGTGTGGTCAGAGACTAATCCAGCGGGTGTTGTATAGTTGGAGGTGCCAAAAATTAAATCGGCTAGTGGGAGATGATTGGTCATTTGCAACAAGCGAACAGAGGGTGTGTTAGATTTTTTTCTCCCCAGCCGAAAATAGGTGTTTTTTCCTGTTGGGAAGCATAGGTCGGCGGTTGTGTTGGTGGCGAGCGAAAGGGCAACAATGGAGAACCCATGACGCGACATCAATAGGCGAGAAGAAGATTACACAACGATGGTAGCGACATTTTTTTGTATTTGTAGGTGACCGGATTCATGATCCGGTGCGATGAAGACATCGTCGCGTCAAAATGTTAGTAGAGAGGATTTGTTCGAAGCAGATCTGCCGAAGTTCAATTGATTGTCGATAATGCAAAAGGGTAGCGACTCCGGAAATGCATTAGCGACTAGGGTTTCTTCCGGGGGAGGAAGAAGATGCAACAGATTGGTGCATGGTAGAGTACTGAAGTAAGTACACAGGTGGCCCATTTTAGGTGATCTTGGTATTGGATTTGAGTGTTTCAGGTGTTGATTTTCATGTTTTTGGGTGTTGCGAATACAATGGTGAGGTCAAATAGGGTAGATTATACTTCGGTGATGTTGATTTGATAAGCATGTGCAAATTAATGGTGATTTGGTGATGATTAGTGATCCTAGTTGATAGATCTGAATGTTTTGAGGTGTTGTAGAGTTTATGGATAGTGTAGATCGAGTGGATGGTACATTGTTAGGCGTGATCAAGGTTGGATCATGGTGATCGAGGTTGATCGGGGTAGATCAAGTTTGATCAGGTTTAGTACACCATAGTTTGAGCAAATCTAAGTGGATCGGCGAGTTAATCATGTTATTTTGAGGTTGATTGTGCACATCGATGGTTCACAATAAGGTGGAGCGGTAACTTGCATCGGTTGATTTTTTATCTGTGTAAGGTACTAATGGTGTATGGAGAGCACGGAGATTAGACGATAGTTTTCTTGAGTTTCACAATGGACAATGGCTTTGGTCCTAAAACTATGATTAACGGTAGATGATGTTGAGTCCTGGGACCGTGATCGACAGTGGACGTGAAAGAGCCTGGGAGTCCTGAAACTATGATGGTTTGGAAAATGGTTACAATGATGCAGGCATAGTTTGGTAGTGAATGCACAGGTGGTACGTGGATGAGTGCATGGTTGGTTACATTGGTATGCAGGTGGCGTATAATTTGGCGTGTATGCGGTTTGGCACATGTGCGGTACGCAAGAGCTGGGTTAGTTGAAAGGCGTACAAAGAAGTGTGGTTTGGCTTATATGTGGAAAGATGATGAGTATGAAAATAGATGAAGCTCTTATACTCATCTTATCGTCTGAGTGAACAAAGATGTTGTAGTTAAAGGGTTTCATATGGTTAGCAGTTACGAAGGCATGTGAATCTAGCCAATTCAACATGTGGGTGGTGACAGTATGAGAAGTGAGCAGAGATGATGATCGGTCGAAGGTGCAATAAGGTTCGTTAGAGAAGCTCCAGGAAGAGACAAGGAAGATAGTGAGATCTGCATCGAGAGGTAGTCTTCTCAACCTTTGGTTGTTGCAATTTGATATCTTTGGATGCTAGCTGAGGATGAAAGAGATAGAGCCACAAGTTGCATAGTGGTTGAATGTGTAGGCATCTTAGGTGGAGATGTGGATCATACTAGTTTGAGCATGATGAATGATGAAATAATTGATGAAAAACTGAGAATTGATTTGCAGATGGTGGTGACACTGATTTAAATCTTTAAGAGCTGGCTTGATGTTTACAGAATCCAAGTTAAGGTGGAGCTGGCTTGATGTTTCCAAAATCCAAGCCAAAGTGAAGTTGGCTTGATGTTTAGAGAATCTAAGCCAAGATGAAGATTTGTTAGGTTTTTTGTATCATGTATTCTGCAAATTATAGTGGCTCTATGTATGTGAGGTGGGCTTAAGGAGTCCATGCAATAAAGTCCACTAAGAAAGTTATATATTAAGATATCAATTAGGGATTCCGAAGAAAATTCTAGGATTGTGATAAAGGAAGTCATCATATAGATCCTAGAGTTTTTCACGTAGTGAAAGAGGGGGTCATCCTAATGTGTTGATTTGTGGATGTGTGTGAGGCATTCTATGAGATGTGTGTACATCTTAAGTATACCTCATGTTTTCATTGAAGATTGATTATCTCTCTCTTCTATGATTTTTCTCTTTTGGATTGAAGGGTTTTCACGTGAATCTTGTGTCTCTTATTTATATTTTATTACATCTTTGATCTATGCATATATGATCTTATATTCGCGATTATGATCTTTGAATTAGCATTAGACCTTCTGGAACTAAGAATACCCAAACAATTCTTCACAAGCCATGAGCTTACTCTCTGTGCTGAGGATTTCACATGAGGAGATGAATAGGTAATTTCACATGAGGAGATGAATAGGTAAGATATATCTCTTCTTCCTTGTGACAATGCTGACAAAGAATCTGCTCTGACCATCCACTGCTACAAACTCCTATGCACTCCCATTCCGATGAATGCTTCTCCAGTATGGGGATGTACTCCGCTATATTAAGAACTGGTTCAATGACACAGGATCAATGCCAAACGTAAAAATTCCAGTATGCGGCCACCGATCTGCATCCCATGATCTGAGAACCTTTGACTTATTTGTTCTCAAATGGACGCCGAGCTTCATTCCAAGGAAGAGCGTATCAGACGGCTCATCAAAGCTCTGCCGTAAGATCACACCAGAATCTACATCAGTCAGAATCAAATTACCTGAATCCAACAGCTTGGCAGATGTCCCACGGGATGAGTTGGTAGATATACTGGTCGACCAGTATACCACCTCATCGCCTAGGCCCGAAACCTTGAGATTGCCATCGTTTTCAAAAATCCAGTATCCTCTCCTACTGGTTTTGCTTTATCTGCAACTCGCACTGGTTGTTGGTAGCTAGTGTTTTAGTACCATATTGCCGCGTATCGGTGATTGTAAAATCGTAGTTCAAAGATGTGGCCTGCAGAAATAAGGGTATAGCCGTCTTTTAAGCTTTGGTTTTGGGTCAGGGCGTCTTGTGCAGCGCAGAAAAGGGGGCCAAAGATGCATGGTAGAGAGCATGAGAAGAAGAAGAAGACTATAGAAGTCAGAGCATGACATGGATGCATTATGCCTGATTCTTAAAGAAACTAGTCCTTCATTACAAGTAGCTTCTTCCCTGGTGTTAAATAAGAAGGTTTTGATAACGAATTATCCAAATCACGTTTAGTTAAGCAGTGAGAGTAAGAATTTCATGTCAAAGGACAGTAGCCGGCAAGGCGTAATACGTGGATAATGGGTCTTAAGTCGACAAATGGCTTCACTTATTTACAAGGTACTTGTTAATGATTCTTCATTGATTGACAAATGGGCTGTTGGATTTTTCTAATACTCTGCCTGACATTTTGAACAAAATCTATACCTCCCCCATTTGCCAAACATACGTCCCAACAACCTATTCGGGTTGTAGTAGGCCAATGGTTTCGATCACTTCGATTGGATTTCTACTTGACATTTATATTTTATGCTTGCGATGAGTTTGATGCTATGCTCCATTCAAGCAGGATTCTACTTGACATTTATATTTTATGCTTGCGATGTGTTTGATGCTATGCTCCATTCAAGCATACATGGACCGAGCCAAGGCTGTTTTTGGTGCTGTGTAGACCAATTCAAGCATACTTAGACCAACGCGTGCTATGTGTTTGAGGCTACGCTCCATAGGGCATTTGCACACCGGGGTTTGCTTGCGTTTTGCCCTAACGGCACTTCCATCATTTTAGGAAATGATTGATTGCAGTTAGCACAGACTTTTGGCCGAGAGGGGGAGTTTGAAATTTGTTCAAATGTTAGGTATTAGGCAGGGTGTTTGAAAAGTGTAAAATCTCACGGCGAAATCTGAGGTTGTCAGAAACCTCCTGGTAATTCTCTTTTTTATTATACATGTACCTGGCTTGTCTAAACTGGTTTAAAGTTAAACTAATGGTTTTACTAGTTTGAATTGGACCGCTTGGGAAGACGGTTCAACCAGAAGTATGATTATACAACCATTGTTGGGCCATATGGTTTGATGATGAAACCCGTTTGTGATAGTCTATCAGATCTTAAGCTTTTAGAGTTTCCTTGTGGCAAGACCTTTGACTACTTTCTGCCCAGTGTTTAGAATTGAGAATATCATTCATGTGGACTTCTTACAAATAAAAATCCTAAAGAAAGCAATGCAATGCCCTGAACAAGAAGTCCAATGCAGTAGAGATATGGAAAACGTAACAAATTTTTTTCTGATACCCAACACTGTCCAGCTGCAGCTGGTCCAAACCATAAGAAAAGAACATCACAATTCACCCAAACCTCCGTCTGAGATTCTATGCATGCCAACTGTATTGATCCCACCTCTTTCGATTAATCATCTATTCATCAAAAGCAACCAAGTTTCATCCTCACCGGCCTTCCATTGTGGACATTGTTAGCTCATTCACTGAAATCATTACTGGCTTGGCTGGAGAAATTTTGGCATTAGATGGATTTATAAAGACATATGCTGGCTGTTTAGGTGCTGGTAGAGGCACAGTTTCACTATCAAGCATGTTAACAACAGTAGCCGTGTCTGGTCTATCAGCTGCCTTTTCTTCCACGCATAGGAGCCCAACATGAATGCACCTCAGAACTTCCAATCTGTTACAAGTCTGACCAAGTGACGGATCCATCAAGTCCAATGCCATATCTTCCTTCCATAATCGCCATGCCTGAATGTCTTTCAAAATCAGTCATGCACAAGGAAAAATAGTATTGAACAGTATAACAATTAAGTTTGATACTTACATATCCCTGAAGTGTTAAAGAGTGCTCAGAATCATAAAAGCTAGAATTCTTCCTTCCACTTATGATTTCTAGTAATATAACTCCAAAGCTGAAGACGTCAGATTTCACAGAGAAAGAGCCATGTAAGGCATACTCAGGAGAGATGTAACCACTGCATCCCAGTATTAAAGAAAACGTATTAGTAGCTTGATCACCACTTTCTTTAACTTGGAATAAAATGAGTGGGGTCACTGCTTACTATGTCCCAACCACCTTTTCAGTACTTTCTGCCGATTTACTTCTTCTAAAAACCCTTGCCATGCCGAAGTCAGAAATCTTGGGGCTCATTTCCTTGTCCAGAAGAATGTTGCTGGTCTTCAGATCTCTGTGAATTATTGGTAGTCTAGAATCTTGATGAAGATAAAGTAGCCCTCGAGCAACTCCTAGAATAATATTGAAGCGCTTATCCCAGTCCAATGGATTACATTGATCTGGATCTGCCAAGTATTATAGCAGAATATAGATTACATTCTTTGTGACAGTTAAACAGAAAATATTAAGAATGGAATTATTTTTTTGCTTTAATTAGGTCCATACCAAATAGTAAGGTGTCCAAGCTTTTGTTGGGCATGTATTCATAAATAAGCATCTTTTCATTCCCTTCAGAGCAATGACCAATAACCCTAACAAGATTCCTGTGTTGAAGTTTCCCAACCAATATAACTTCATTCTTGAACTCTTTTAGGCCTTGTCCTGAATTCTTAGAAAGTCGTTTCACAGCTATGTCTTGTCCTCCTGGTAGTTTACCCTGAAAATAAAATTAATAAAAAAGATGAAAAATAGACCTCGTTTGTTAAACCAAATGCATATTGGAAGAAAGATGTTCAAGTAAAAACCAATGATATGATGAGGGAAAATTTTGCAAACTTGATTGTTATTGTCTGAAATTTTTGTTTCAAGCAAAGCAATATGCTAACATTACTTTGTACACAGGCCCAAAACCCCCTTCTCCAAGCTTATTTGAGTCTGAAAAGTTTGAAGTAGCCGTTGCAATGGTTCTCAAATGAAAAAGGAGTATCCCTAATTCATTTCTGTAGACAATAGCATCTAGGGAGTCTTCCACATCTGACACTCTTGAATTGAAACTTGGCAACGAGAATTTCTTTTTGTGGTTTCCTGATCCAGAAAAAAAGAAAAAGGGGGGACCGGGGAAGGAAGGTGAAATTCTTAAGAAAATTCTTTCTGAAAAACACGATCTCAACTTACAATGAGAATCTAACACTGACCGTTTCGCTTGAGCACTCTCCACAGGTGATAAAGACAGACGCTCAAGGTAAAAGTCCCTATAATGAGGATTAGTGGGACTAACAAATGAAAAGCTTTCTTCTTGTCTGTTGAAGTTTGTTCATCCGTTGAAGTTTGTTTATCTGTATAGACCAGCAAAAGATGACAACCATGAGTAAAGAGAGTCTGCAGCAACTTTTCTCATTTCAACAAAGATAAAAGGAATGCATTGAAATATAAGGTAACTTGGATCATCTGATCGGGAAACTGACGCTATCATGTTCCACTCATTGGCAATATAAAATTGGAGCTCACAGTACCGCATGCATCTTGATGTTTTTATGCTATAGAGGGGTGTGAGGCAGTAATCTGGGTGAAATAGCATGCATCAGTCTTCCCTTGATCCAGATTCTTAAGATGTCTCCATAATGGACCTACTCAGCTCCAATTAGGTTAAAGAATCACAGAATATTTGACACAATTTTGACAGAATACTTAACATCTGTGATTTTTCACCATTGCATGTATCAAAACTTAATATTTGCCCTGGGTGGAGAAGCATAAACATTTTGATGCCTGCTGAACTGATGGATCCCATTCTCTGATCCTTGCATAGCCCAGCCAATGTACAATTGACAGTTGTGAGTTCCCTTCAGGTAGATGGGGCTTGGTTCTTTTGATGTTAAAGATGTTATAGTTTTTTTAGCAACCCAAAACAAAAGAATGCTGTGGATTCCTTTTCTTGGATATAAAATTCATCATGCCTGAATGTTGGTAATATGCCACATTCGTTAAAGATGCTCACCTAAGGTGCAATTTTGAATTGATCCATCCCAACGGAAGTTCAAATTGCAGAAGCACCTCTTCCTTCCAATCATCACTTTGTCTGGTGAACATGTTGATTCAGGCCATGGACTGCAGTCTTCCGTGGAATTACACTCTGGTTCAGGAGGATCTGCCCATCCAATTTCAATGCCTTCAACCCAACTACTCGTCGGCAATGTCATATTTGCACCACCAACAATGCTTGCATAAGAGCTGCACCCGCTACTGGAAATATTAACTGAATAAGACATAGATGATACATCTGTCAAGTTGTAACTGCAGCATTTCTGCAAATTAAAACAAGATGCAGGGCCTTCCTGTACATATTTTCGGCAAGGACTAGAAGAACTGCAATCCCAGTGTGTTGGTGGTGGCAGTGTAGAAGTTGAACAGTTTAGAAACATGATGTTATTTTTGCTGGTGATGTAAAATGGTTCACTATGGTTCAAAAGCATGCTCCCACTTCCTAAACCATTCTTACAAAACCCACTCGCATCCTTTGGCTGGACAATGAATGTATGAGATGTTGGGTTGATTCTTGTTACTTCATAATAAATACCATTAAGTGCCCTGAAGTAGAGTTGGCTGGTGGAGTTATTACAATGGAAGCTGTTGTAGGCTGGCTCTCCACAGTGGGGTCCTGTGCTTAGAGGATAAGGGATGCTGTTTCCTCCACAGCTAGGGCATTGCCTCCCTGTTTTACCTGAAAGGAGAGTTATGAACTCAGAAAGCTAGAGATTTATGGGCCCAACATTGAGTGTTTGGTGGGTGACAAGACTTTTACCATCCTTTTACAGCTACCCAAACAAAGTGTAAGACATTAAGTCCCACACTCCGAATATCCTGTTTGAATGGTCTTAAACTCAGAAAGTTCATAGGCAATTCAGATTGGCCCATCTCATGCACACTGTACAAGACTACGTATCCAACTAAGAGCATCCATCAAATATACCACATGCATTAAGGTGGGCTGGGGAAATTGGTTTGGATTTCATTGGATGGGATGGGATTTTGATGCAGCCAGGAAATGTCAAGATCCTAAGAAGCAATGCGGAGAGAGAACCAGAACAAGCAAACTCACCTAATTCTTTAGGGTTAAGACGAATATAGTATTGTTGCCCATCTTGTTTCTCTATAAGTCCGTCTACTTCCCTGTTCCAACTCCAGCAAGTAACGTTTCCATTCCCCCCCACTTCGTCATATGCATAGGCCTTGCACTCGCAATTTTTAACGCAACTCTGTTTGCAGTCACCTTCGGTGGCTTCAGCGTCTCCCCAAGGCAATGAGCCAAACCGCAAAGGCAAGAACTCATCTGTCCCACAAGACAAAATCCTGCTTCTCTTGCACCCATTCTCCCAATTCCCCACACTCCAATCCATTGGCGAATTGGGCTCAAACCCTGGCAAGCATTCACATAAGGGTGTCCTGTCGTTGTTACAACTGCTGTTGTCTCCACACTGGGGGTTCTGACATCGATTTGGTCTTCCGGACAAAGAATGAGGAACAATTTTACCACTCTGTTCTTCCATGTATTCAAGAGTACCAGATTCACTTATCACGAGCCATGCACTGATTGCATTATCAGTATGAGGGGGATAAAACATGAAATACACTTCTTCTTTGTTGCTGACAATGCTGAAATTGAGTCTATTCAGAAGACCCTCTGGCATAGCATTCCATGATCCCCCATTCCAGTAAATACTTCTCCAGTATGGGACTGATTCCCACCAGATCAGGAATTGGTTCGTCGATTGAGGATCGATTCCGAACTTAAAATTTTGATATTGGTTACCTCCCCAACTGCTCAGAACTCGGTTCAGGCCAGTCTTAAGATTAATGCCAAGCTTCATACCAGGGAGGAGCGTATCTGTTGGGTGATCAAAACTCTGCCACAGGACACCAGAATCTTCATCCATCAACACGAAATTGCCTGAATCCAGCAATACTGCAGACCTCCCACTCGATGATCCAGCAGAAAGATTTGTAGACCACACGACATTCCTGCTTACATCCAAAACCTGGAGATTACCATCATCTCCGATTTCAAATACTCCGGGTGAGTCGTCAAGTGGATTTTTTCTGTTTGCCATCCATACAGGACTCCGGCTGGCAGTGTTGTGGTACCATATCGCAACGGTGCTGTGAGAGTAAAATCCCAGCTCGAAGTTGCGGCCAGCAGAAATAAGGGTCTTTCCATACTTGATGGGCTGGTTTTTGGTCATGGTGTCCCTCCCAAAGCAGGGAAGTGGACCAAAGAAGGATGATAAAAAGAAGTAGAGGAAGAAGATAACGGTAGAAACCGAACATCCATACATTGTTAACCAGGTAACAAAATCCCCGAGAGCTTCCCTCTCAATCTAAGAACAGAGCAGTTCGTACTGATGCAGTGTTGCTACTAGATGGCAAGCAGCTTGCGGCAGAAAAACTGTTAACAGTAGCTTCGAACTGATACAGCGAAAGCTCTGGAGCTCATGTCATATAATGGTAGAAAAATTCTTGGTAATGGATTAATTAATTCCAGGCAGATCGAAACTCGTGAGGCCATTTTAATATTCGGAAATAATTCCACGGCAATGTTACCAAGTCAATTTTTATTTAAATAATCTTTAAGGCCGAAATAATATATAAATTAAATACAATCCATTCATCATGCTTAATTATTCTAAAAATATTCTCAATTGGTGACGTAAATGGGCCACGAAATTCAATTTATTT
>JAYJMB010087781.1:0-16850 GCA_036873735.1 Pouteria campechiana
ATGAGATTAAACAACTTAGTTTTGATGATGAACAAATAAATGAGTAAAGAATTAAGGTACTAACAAATTACTTTCTAAGTATTGCAATATTAAATATCAAAATAAATTAAGGAAAGTAAACAAAGGTGATAATTGTAATATCATTATAGTAATTGTTTAAAGAAATATACACAAAAGAATGCTCAAGTAAAAGGATGTACAAAAGTCATTAAGACATAATTCAAAACTTGCTTAAAGGCTTGGCATGGAAGATTAGAAGTTAAGAAGAAATCAGATTTTAATCAAAAGTTACACAGAAGTGATTCAAAGTGACATCAAAAACAAGATACATAAATCAAAAGCAGTCAGAAATTGCCAAATGTATCTCAAAACTACATCGGAAGTAAATCAAACTTCTTCAGAATCAAAATGAATCAATATCGAACATCAGAAGAAAAATAGAAGAAGCAAAAAAGCAAGTTAGAAATCAAATAGAAAAAGTATATGTATTCAGAAGATCCTTAGAAATACAACAGAATAACCTTTGGTTACATAGAACTAAGCTAGAAGAAACTTCGGCCACATAAAAGTAACCCAAAAATGTAATATGCTATGCATAAGCAACTTAGACGATAAGTCAGTTGTGCAGAATCATGCCACAAGAAATGTAATGCTACATAGAAGTAATATAGAACATGGACATGGTGCACAAAAGCAATGTAGAAAAAATGTAATGCCACTCAGAAGAAATACAGAAGCATTGTCAAACAAAAATATTGTAAAAATGGTAACACATTGTAGAGAATCAATTCTGAAACATTATTAGAAGTATATTCAAGAAAACATGATTCAATGAAGACACAAAAAAGTAAAGACTAAACTTCATAGGCAAATCAAAAGATACTCAAAAGTTCTTAAGAAGACTTAATTGTGGCAGTTGAAAGAAAAGATAATGGATAGAAATTCTGAAGAGGATACTGCCAAAAACATACTATAGAACTTCTGAAGAACCACTTCAAAAATTTTGTTAAGTTATGAATTTAAGCACTGAAGTTCTAAGAACACTACTCAGAATTTTTGAACTCCAACAATACGCAAAAGTCATTACCAAACCTGAATAAATAATTTGAAAATTATGCCAAAGGTTGCAACTGCTAAAATTTTCAAATCCTATATATAAAGGATTAAGATGACACTTAAGTTATCAGAGAAATTACATTGAAAACTACTTTGAGCATTCACATTCTCACCACATCAAGTTTTAAAGTACTGACAAAGTATTCAGAGGCTTCAAAATCAAATTTGCATCAACTTCAAAAGGAGTTTGAATCTGATCTCATTGTTTACTTTATTCTTTCACGTAAGCTTTAATTTTCATACATGTTTGCCTAAGTAAGAGGCATTATTTTTGTACATTCTATCTGAAAAATAAATATTTAGTTAGTAAGCTTTGTGAAACTAACAATTTGTAAAAGTTTTTGGTTCGCTTTGAAAAACTAACAAGTTAGTTGTTAAGCTTGGACACTAACATATATCAGTTGGTTGGTAAGCTTGAAAACTAATGTGTAAACATTTCTAGTGAACTTGAAAAACCAGTAAGTTGTTGGTGAACTTGCAAAACCAACAAGTGATATTGTAAAACCTAAGTTCAGTAAAGGAGACTAACTCAGAGAAGTGGAGTAGGAACCCAGAAAGGGCCAAACCACTATAAAAATTCTATGTGTATGTGTTGCAAGCTATTCTTTATTTTATTTTAAGCACATATATCAAGTTATTGACCAAAATTTTTGAAAGCTCAATTCACCCCCCTCTTGACCTACCATCCAGTAGGGACTAACAAGTGGTATCAGAGCAGGCTTAACTAATTAATTTTCAATTACAAGTATATCAACTTGTGAAGAGATTCAAATGGTTAGTATATTCCACAACACATTTGCTGAAGGGCAATCCACTTCTAGATCTCCACTTTTTGATGGAATCAATTATGGGTATTGGAAGATGAGACTGCAAAAAATTTTGACTGCCACAAATTTCCAGTTGTGGCTTATAGTTAAGAATGGAAAGAATGTTATAAACATAGAAGATAAATATACACTAGAAGATATTCAAATAGTAGAACATGATGCTAAAGCAAAGATTTGTCTCTACTTTGCACTATCTTCAACTGAATTTGAGAAGATTTCTACATGTGACTCAGTCAAGGAAATTTGGGATGAACTTTAGGTTGCACATGAAAGAACAAATCAAGTAAAAAAAACTAAGACAAATATTCTAGTGCAGGATATGAAGCTTTCTCCATGAAAGAATTAGAAACCATCTCTAAATTGTTTGGAAGGTTTCAGAAAATCACCAATGGACTAAAAATCTTGGGAGAGAAATATAAAAAACCCAAGTTAGTTAAAAAAATATTGAGATCTCTACTTAGATTTTGGATGTGTAAAATGATTGCTATCCAGGAAGTAAAGAATCTGGATAAAATGACAGTGGAAGAACTCATGGGATCACTTATGATCACATATGATTAGGAAATAGCAATGATAACCTAAAAGTTTAGAAATATGATCAAAAAGAAAAAATTTAGGAACAACTTCAAAAGCAACAAAAAGAGCAAGAAAAAGAACAAGGAGATTCCAATATGTTACAATTGCAACAAATCTGGACACATGAGATTTGACTGCCCAGAACCAGGCAAAAGGCAAGGAGACAAGAAGAAAAGATATAATTCCTACTTTGATAAAAAGAATACTTCTAACAATAGAAAATTTGAAAAGAAGAAGAAAGCGATGGCTGCATGGGAAATGCTGAAAAATATGATGCAAGAAAGTTTGAGTGAAACAAAATAAGAAAATAAAGCTCAATTCCGTTCACTCAACTCTAAAGAAAGAAATTAGGAGGAACATCATACAAGAATAAGTCTCATAAACATTCATGAAGATGAGGTAAACTCAAAAACTGAAACTTCTGATTTAGAAGAAATATTAGATGAGTTATATTCAGATTTTAAAACTTTAAAAGTAAACATAAAGAAACAAAAAGAGAAATAGAAAAGATAATCTATGAATATTCTAAGTTAAAATAATAAAATGCTCAACTCAAAACTAACATTAACATAGAACTTGAGCAAACAAAAGTAGAAAATCATGCTCTTAGAAAAATATTAACTTCTAGATTATTTAAACTAAAGACAAAAAAGAAAAGTAGATAAAACCAAAGAAATAAAATTAGTAATCATAGAAGAAAATTAGAACCCAAACAAAATTAGATTTGGGTACTAAAAACTATTACTAACATAACAAATACATCAATAACAACAAATAATAATTTAGTAGCATCTAAAAAGCAATGGGTGCCAAAATATTCTGTTACTAACCCACCTGGACCCATTTTTAAATGGGTAGAAAAAATTATAACTTGATTTTATTATTACAGGTGTGCTTGAGAGCCACAAAGAGTAGCAAATGGTATATTGATTTTGGTTACTCAAGACACATGATAGGGAGAAGGAACTATTCATAGAATTAAAAGCTAAAAATAGAGGAATAGTCACCTTTGGAGATAATGAAAAAGGTAGAGTGGTTGGGATTAGTAAGATTAGCCACCCTCCCTCTATTATAATTTCAAATGTTGTACTACTAGAAGGATTAAAACACAATTTGCTAAGGGTTAGTCAGTTTTGTGATAATGGATATAATGTTGTGTTTGAATCACATATATATTATGTAATAGATAGTTTAAATTTAGTTATAGTACTTGGTAAAAGATTTAGAAATATGTATTTAGTAGATTTAAGTGATATTCAAGTCAAATGTCTTATTGTGAATAATGAAGAGTCATTGTTGTGGCATAGAAGACTGGGACATGCCAACAAATTCATGATTGAAAAACTATACAAAAAAGATCTTATTATTGGCTACCCAATCTAAAATTTGACCAAAATGAATTGTGTGATGCTTGCTAAAAAGGAAAACAAGTTAAAGAATCATTCAAATCAAACAAAGAAGTATACATAACTAAACCTCTTCAATTGCTACACATGGATCTTGTTAGACCAACAAAGACTAAAAGTCTTAGAGGGAAACATTATGCATATGTCATTGTAAATGACTATTCTTGATTCACCTGATTAATGTTTCTAGCTTCCAAAGATAAGCATTTCTCATTCTTTGAAACAATTACCAAATGAGTACAGAATGAAAAAGATTCTCATATAGTAGCCATACGAAGTGATCATGGTTGAGAATTTGAAAACTAGAAACTCACTACTTTCTATGAAAGCAATGGAATTTTGCACACATTCTCTGCACCAAAAACACCTCAGCAAAATGGAGTAGCTGAAAGGAAAAAGAGATCATTGTAAGAGATAACAAGGACAATGTTGAATGAATATGACTTATCTCAATACTTTGGGGCTAAAGCAATGAATACTTCATGGTACATTACTAGCAGAATTTTTGCTAGATCTATACTCAACAAAAATCCATATGAATTATATTATGGTAGAAAACCAAACATCTCTCATTTCCACACTTTTGGTTGCATATGTTTTATTTTTAAAAATGGAAAGGAAAATTGTGGCAAATTTGATAGCAAATTTGATAAAGGCATTTTCCTTGGTTATTCCATTATTAGCAAAGCAGTTAGAGTCTATAATCTAAGAAATAAAATTGTAGAGGAATCCATTCATGTAAAGTTTGATGAAAGTAATAACCCCTCTAGAGAGATAAGCGATTTTGATGATGAGATACTAGAACTCACAAC
The DNA here is from genome assembly GCA_036873735.1 of Pouteria campechiana. NCBI lineage: Eukaryota > Viridiplantae > Streptophyta > Magnoliopsida > Ericales > Sapotaceae > Pouteria > Pouteria campechiana. The sequence goes on from JAYJMB010087781.1 coordinate 4,738, forward strand.
ATCTGTGGAGAAAATTTAAATACAAGATGAAGAAAAAGATTCTTCACAATACAAAATGCATAAAGATAAAGAAGAAATAGATGATGGATCATCCATCAATGAGGTAAATAATGAAAGTAGCAATTCACCTCCAAAATATTGGAGATTCATGCATGATCATCCTAAAAAGTAAGTAATTGGTGATATTTAAGATATAGTGAGAACTAGATCTTCATATCATCAAATATCTGGTAATTTTTCTTTTCTTTCTCAACTAAAACTAACTTGCATAAATTAAGCTTTAAAAGATGAAAAATAGATTATAGCTATGCAAGAAGAACTGGATCAATTCAAATATAAGAATGTATGGACACTTATTTCAAGAACCAATCATCAATCTTCTATAGGAAACAAATGGGGTTTTAGGAACAAATTAGATGAATCTTGTATAGTGATAAAAAATAAAGTAAGATTAATAGCAAAAGGATACTGTCAAGTGGAAGTAATCAACTTTGATGAATCATATGCTCTTGTTGCCCAAATTGAAGCCATTAGAATATTTCTCGCATTTGCATCTTTTATGAATTTCAAGCTTTATCAAATGGATGTTAAAAGTGCATTTCTAAATGGTTTTATAAATTAAGAAGTTTATATTGAACGACCTCCTGGGTTTGAAGATCCTTATGATTCAAACCATGTCTTTAAACTCAAGGAAGCTCTCTATGGATTAAAACAAGCTTTTAGAGCATGGTATGAGAGTTTAAGTAAATTCTTAATAGAAAAAGGATTTATAAAAGGTAAAGTAGACACCACACTCTTTATTAATCATGATAAAAGTAGTAAGCTAATTGTTCAAATTTATGTGGATGATATTATATTTGGTACAACTAATGACAAATTATGTCAAGACTTATCTAAAGTAATGTAGGGAGAATTTGAGATGAGTTTAATGGGTGAGATGAACTTCTTTCTAAAACTTCAAGTAAAACAAATGAAGGAAGGAATCTTTATCTATTAAGCAAAATACACAAAAGAATTACTCAAGAAATTTGATTTAGGAGAAGGATAGCCATTACCACACCAATGAGCACATCCATTAAAATGGATAAGGATGAAAAAGGTAAATCTATCTGTCAAAAACTCTAGAGAAGCATGATAGGATCTAGTTTATATTTAATCGCAAGTAGATTAGATATAATGTTTAGTGTGTGCATGTGTGCATGATTCTAATCAGATCCTAAAGAATTACATCTAATTGCTATTAAAAGAATATTTAGATACCTTTTAGATACTCCAAATCTTGGACTATGGTATTCAAAAGGTTCAAACTTTGAATTAATTGGTTACTCTGATTGAGATTTTGTTTTGGAATATGTTAGTTTATGGTTCATATCATGGTTCTTCAAGAAATAAACATCTATAGCTTTATCAATTGCTGAAGCTGAATATGTGTTGTAAGTAGTTATTGTGCACAGATTTTATGGATGAAACAGTAATTGAATGATTATGGGTTGAAGTATGTTGATACTCCTATTAGATGTGATAATACTAATATAATAAATCTGACAAAGAATCCAGTATTACATTCCATAACTAAACACATAGAAGTTAGACATCACTTCATTAGAGACCATTTACAAAACCATGATATCTGCTTAGAATATGTACCGAATGAAAATCAGTTAGCAGACATTTTTACAAAACCTCTTCCAGAAAATAGATTCTATAAAATTAGAAGAGAACTTGGTGTACTTGATCCATTCACAAGAAATACATGTTTAATCTTAATTTTTATTTGCCTAAAAACATTCATAAATGTTAAATAAGTTTCTTCAAAAGTATGTTAGAAGTAATTGAAAATCTCTAAGCTTCATTTAAAATGCTTCAAAAATAACTCAGAAACTCTGTTAAATTACTCAGAATGACTCAGAAATAACTCAGAAATTCTGTCAAAACACTTAGAGTTCATCAGAAATCATAAAGAAGTTTTGACATAATCTTAGAATTATTTTCACTTAACACTAAATTTCTGTGACACTTCCTCAAAACTTTTAACTTATGTGACTTATGGGTCTGATAACTCCAAAACTTTTGCACGTCAAAACCACTTCTGCATACATACCTCAGAACTTTTAAGGTCATTAACACAGAAGTTCTGTTGTACTTCTGTTCTGCATAGAACTTCCACACTTCAAAATCAGTTCTGCATAAACTACTCAAAACTTCTTAGGTCATTAACACAGAAGTTCTATTGTACTTCTATTCTACACAGAACTTCCGTGCTTCAAAATCACTTCTATGTAAACTCCTCAGAACTTCTGTGCTTCAAAATCACTTCTATGTAAACTCCTCAGAACTTCTGAGGTCATTAACTTAGAAGCTCTATTTAAATTTTGTGTTGCACAGAACTTTGAATACACTACATCATAAGTTTTGTCCCATTTGAAAACCCTAAACTCAGAATATTTGCATTCTTAATTTGAAACTCTGAGCTCCTTCTTTAGAGAGGTGATTCAAAATCTCTCCATCATCTGCATTTTCCCTCCATCAAACTGCTCTCATTTCAATTCATCCCAAAGATTTTCCATCCCTAGAATCTTTGAAAACTCCCTTATTCAAAAGCCTAAGCTAAAAACTCCATCTATTGCTACAAATGATGAGGACGAAGAGGGTCAGTAATCGAGCAGAGATGTCATCTTCAGATTCTAAAGAAAGGAGAAGAGAGATGACAGAAGAAGAAACTCCAAGGAAAAGATGAAGAACAAAAGATTATATTCTTAAGGTAATCTTCAATAGCAATTCTTCTGCCCATAGTAAGTCTATTAAATATTTTGCAAGAAGAAAGATTGCGAAAGGAAGAGTCTTTGACTTTGAGGCATTTGGAGAAAATGGCCTAAATATAGACGTGACAAACTGGATTAAGTTCCAAGGATGGGAAAATTTTATGAGTTATAAGGATAAATCTTATACTAGAATGATTCAAGCGATGGTTGCCAACTTCAACTACAATACCAAGAAGTCATGGATTGGAAGGACTAAAATAGATCTATCTGTAGAGAATATAAGAAGTATATTCAATATTCCTGAGGTAGAACAACAAGAAATAGATTGGAAATCTAACAGAGAAAGACTACTTTCAGATTTGGCTAGAGTACAAATTAAGGAGAATGTGACTTATCTACATGTCATCCATCTAAACTTAGATCTCAAGCTGGCTCATATGTTGATTTTCAATAACATATACCCCAAGATTGGAGGTACTGATCAAATATTTGAAAGGAATGCAAGATCTTGTGGTTAATAAAGCATAAGAAGAGGATAGATCTGGCTCAAATTATTACTGATCAACTATTCTTGGTGAAGAAAGATACCAAGTATTATCTACCTTATAGGATGATTATGAGCAAATTTATGAGGATAGCTAATATTGACCTCTCCTAAGAAGATGGAGAAGATTACATGGCAAGAGAAGCAATTAATAAAGATACTTCGAAAAGGATTGGCATCAAGTTAACTTCATAAGGATGGATCTCCTAGAAGCCAAGAAAAGAAGAACAAGTGAAGAGAACAGAAACTAGAGATGAAAGAAGAGATAGGCAAGACACTATGGAAGAAACAATAAGAGAAGAAGGCACATAAAGAAATGAGGGAGAGACAGAAATAGAGGATAGAGAAAAAAGTATAACAGCAGTATCCTCAAAACCTACTCAAACACAACCTCAATTGTCCATTCTTCTACCTCAACAACATACCTATTTAGTTCCACCTGCTCCACAAAACTTTGATTCTATTCTTTCAGCCCACCTATTATCCATCCTCCCAAGAATAACCAATCTTGAAACACAAAACTCATCTTTCAACCAAAAGATGGATTCAATTTGGGAATCACTAGCTCACAAGCTAGATGCACTGAGTACTCAAATTGAAACTACCAAAACCTATCCTTAAACCCAACATTCACTGTCATATCCACTTTCTCCATAAAATCATTACAAATTCCCTTCACCCATTCAGTTTCCTACACATTAATCATCTTTTATCTCACATACACACACTCTAGCTCCAAAAATTGTCCAGCATCAGGCTAAACAATCTGAAGTCATCTTTCAAACCCCGCCCCCACCCCACCCCACACATGGCCTTTTTCAATATTTCAAAAATTAATTCCCATTGAACGTTTACCCAATTATCCAAAGGAGTATCTTTCAAATCCAAACAGAGCTATTGTTAAATATGGAAAGTATCCCACCAAAGTACCACTTCCTATCTTTCATTTTCTTCCACAATATACCAAGCGGAATTTGCTTGATCTTGTCGAATCAGGAGAAATAATCCCCATGCAAATTGATGAAATTCCTCTAGAATGGAATACACCTTCAATTCATCCAAAATGGATAAAGCCTTCAACTCCTCCAAAATCTCCTCCAAAACCAAAAGATGAAAGCCGTGATATTGTCCTTTATATCTATCATCCAATCAGACACATACTCTAAGATCATTGCCATCCAATCAAACTCACCTACTCTAAAATCATTGCCATCCAATCAGACTCACATACTCTGAATTCACTACTCAATCAAAAATAAATTTTGACATTGCTAAAAATGTTTCTATCCCACAATCTTGTCATTCACCCATCTACCCTTCCATTTCCACAAATCACGAATCAGAATACTCTTTCTAGAATTATACTGATCCCTGATCCTCCTCTCACACACATGGGTTATGAAATCAAATTCCTTAGTTAGCATCTTTTCAAGATGCATATACGAAGAAGCTTCTTCAGATGCTTCCAGCATCAAGGCCCCCTAGAATAGTTTTTCCATCTCCCTCAGGAAAATTCAATAACATCTTCATAATTGAGGAAGAATCTTTGTTCTATTCAGAAGCAAATTTGCAAGCTATTGCTGACAATCCTCCACTTCCTTATCCACCACTGGTTGAACAATTAGTTCTTCACAAAATTTGGGTGAATTATCCCAAAATAGTCCCCTTACCAAAACCAAAAACATCACCTCCTCCAAAGGCATCCAAAAAACCCATAACTTCTCCCAAAACGACAAGCCTCCAAAAAACCACCTTATATTCCAATAAAACAAACTATCCAAATAAAACCAAAGAGAAAACCAAGAGTTCCACATTCAAAAGAACATAAAAGGCTCCTCTTTCTTGCATTACCATCACCCATCAAGACTACACTAGAAGGATGAATGCCAACACAAACGCCCTCTTAAAAGGGATTTGTGTACTCTTTCCTGAGTTACTAGATCTAACCTTTCAAGAGCATATTGATTTCATCCTTATCACTAATTGTGGACCAACTACCGACACTCATGAACCCCAAATGCAATTCCAAAACATCTAAATTTCATTCCTCTTCTTCCTTTGAGAATCAAGAAAGTTGTTTCTAAAACCAAATCATCTCCCACACAATCCTCATCCTTCACAACAACAGAAACTCCTTCAACACCTATTCTTTCTTCTGATAACCCCAATTTATTCCCTCTCACCTACAACAGAAAACCAAGAAACTGATTGATATATTTAAAACTCACATATTCTTTTTCTGACTATAGTCATTTCTTTTGTGATGTTAATTCATCGTCATTTGATTATTCTATTGTATCTTAAACCACAATGATGTATCTTTCTGTTCTAATGTATTTTCAATCACTTTTTCTTTGTAATATCATTCTAATGAACAAAATTTTATCATTTTAATGCAATCTCTTACTTATTCCCTTTTATTGCATTCTTTTTTATTATGACAAAAAGGGGGAGAAAAATAAGAAAATGTTAAACAAAAATAAGAGAATGTTGGAGAAAAATAAGAATAAGAGAAGAGAAATAATTTTTCTAAGTACATTTAGAGTACACGTACTCAGGGAGAGCTTACCCATGCAAGGGGAACCCCACTAAGAAGCACATTACAAACATTGCATGTACTAAAATTTTTATGAAATGTTCACACTCAAATGTTTTATCATGATCAAAAAGAGGGAGAATGTTAAGTCTAACCCCTTTACTAAGCTAGATTTTGATGATGAATAAGATTAAACAACTTAGTTTTAAGGTGCTAAGAAATTACTTTCCAAGCATTGTAGTATTAAATATCAAAACAGATTAAGGAATGTAAACAAAGGTTTAACTATAATATCATTATAGTAAATTTTCAAAGAAATAGATACAAAAGAATGATCAAATAAAAGAACATACAAAATTCATTAAGAAGTAATTCAAAATTTGCTTAAAGGCTTGGCAAGAAGATTAGGAGTTAAGAAGAAATCAGATTTTAATCATAAGTTATGCAGAAGTGCTTCAGAACAACATCAGAAATAGGATATGTAACTCAAAGGCACTCAGAAATCATCAGATTTATCTCAAAACTACATCAGAAGTAAATCAAAACTTCTTCAAAATCAAAATGAAGCAAAATCAAACATTAGAACAAAAATAGAAGAAGCATAGAGGAAAGTTAGAAATCAAACATAAAAGTATATGTATTTAGAAGATCCATAGAAAAATAAGAGAAGAACCTTTGGTTATAGAGAACTAAGCTAGAAGATACTTTGGCCACACAGAAGCAACCCAAAAATATAATATGCTACGCAGAAGCAAACCAAACAAGTTATCTATTCAAAATCATGCGAGAAGAAATGCAATGCTACATGGAAGCAATATAGAACATGGACATTGTGCATAGAAGCAATGCAGAAGAAATATCATGCCACTCAAAAGAAATGTAGAAGCATTGTCACACAAAAATATTGCAAGAATAGTAACACACTATAAAAAATTAGTTTAGAAACATTATCATAAGTATATTCAAGAAAACATGATTCAATGAAGACATGAAGAAATAAAGACTAAACTTCATAGGCAAATCAGAAGATACTCAGAAGTTCTTTAGAAGACTTAATTGTGATCGTTGAAAGAAAAGAGAGTGGATAGAAATTCTAAAGAGGATACTACCAAAAACATACTTAGCAAAAAACTTCTAAAGAACCACTTCAAAAATTTTGTTAAGTTATGAATGAAAGCACAAAAGTTCTAAGGATGCTACTAGGAATTTCTGAACCCTGATAATATGCAAAAGTCATTACTAAACCTACCTAATTAATTTTAAATTTATCTCAAAGATTGCTATGGTTAAAATTTTCAAATCCTATATATAGAGGATTAAGACAACACCTAATATATCAAAGAAATTACATTGAAAACTACTTCGAGCATTCACGTTCTCACCACAACAATTGCTACAGTACTGACAAAGTATTTAGAGGAACTAGATTTGCATCAACTTCAAAAGGACTTTGAAATTGATCTCATTGCTTACTTTGTACTTTCAATTAAGCTTTAACTTTCATACATGTTTGCCTAAGTAAGAGGCATTATTTTTGTACATTCCATCTGAAAAATGAAGAGTTAGTTAGTAAGCTCTATGAAACTAATAGTTTGTAAACTTTTTTGGTTAGCTTTGAAAAACCAGTAAGTTAGTTGGTCAGCTTGGAAACCAATATGTATAAGTTAGTTGGTAAGCTTGAAAACCAATGCGTAAATGTTTCTGGTGAACTTGGAAAACCAATAAGTTGTTGGTGAACTTGCAAAACCAACAAGTGTTATACAAGAAACTGAGTTCAATAAAGTAGACTGACTCAAAGAAGTGGAGTAGGAACCCAAAAAGGGCCAAACCACCATAAAAATTCTGTGTGTATGTGCTACAAGTTATTCTTTATTTTATTTTAAGCACATATCTCAAGTTATTGGTCAAAATTTTTGAAAGCTTAATTCACCCCCCTCTTTAGCCATAATCTAGTTAGGGACCAACATGCTAGAGTCACTATGTCAAAAATATTAACTTCAAACATTGCAAGCTCATTTTTGGACATTGTTATAATTTAGTCAAGCAACTAAGATAAATCCTGTCTGTTCCAAGTGCAAAATCTTAACTTTGGACATGGCGATTCATTTTTGACCATTGCCAAATGGAGTCTGTCACAAGCTCAATGGTTCAAGTAAGTCTAAAATCTTAACTTCATACATAGCTGCTTATTTTGGACATTGCTGAAGTGTCTTTAGACATAGAGAAACTGCAAGAGCACTTTAACAGTAGAAAATCCTATCGATTTGCTCAAATTTAATGAACATTGTATTCTATAATGGAACAATTTTTAATCTCAATATAAAAGGAGTAAAGAGAGGCCATTCCAAGAAGCTAGAAACTTAGACAATTTAGAGAAGCAAACAACAAAATTTACTTAGATATTAAAGTTTTTCTTCCAACTCTACTATACAAAATGTAATCTGCATTCAAAGCTTGATCTCTATAATAACTTAATGGAGTTTGATATACTCTATATTTATTGCAATATTTTTATTTTTACTACACTTTATTTCTATATAAATCATCCTGTCTAGGAGGCATTTTTATTCTATAGTGATCTTTGTATAAGATAGTAAGCAAGGGGCTTGCTAATCTTGGATAAGATTGTTGGATAGCTTGGAAACTTATAAGTTTGTTAGTGAGGTTTGAAAACCAATGTGTATGAGTTTTTTGGTGAGCTTGGAAACCAATAAGTATGTTGGTGAGCTTATGTAACACCTAGGGTGTTAATTTTTGGGTAATTATATAATTGCTTATTAGTATTACTATGAAGGGGATGATTTAAGATGAGGAAAATTTTATTTTGAAATAAAATGATTCAAGTATATATGAACTATATTTGAGCTAAATGTATTTGAGCATATTAAACATATATATAAATTGTTATATGATTTAAATTTCTTTTTATTTGAGAACAATTAATGAATTTATGTCAATATTTTGTGGAAAAAATTAAGGCCAAAAAGGGTATGAGAAGTAAAGAATCAAAACAAAGAAGAAATGAAGTAAGTGAGGGTGAAAATGGGGGGCAAAGACATTGGCATTGCGATGCCCAAATGAGGGCCGAGGCGCCAATTCAAGAGTTCATAGGGGCAGTGTCCAGAAATTGTGGCACTGCAGTGCCCAAATTCGAGGCCACAGTGTTGGCCAGTGAGCAATGTCGGTGGGATGACTTTTTACGCTGCTCCCATTCTGTTTCTTCCCATTTCCATTTTGTCTTCTTCCCATGCCCAAACCTTCATGCTTACCACCCTGTGTAGGCATTTTTGTATCAAATCTTTGAGGGAATAGTTGTGATTAGGTGTGTAACCCATCAACCATGAATATAAACCCAAGTTCTAGCCATTTTGATAAAGGAAGAAGGAAGAAATTTTGATTTTCTGCAATTGGAGGGAGCTACTTGAAGTATTTTACTTGGAATTCTATTCATGGGAAGAAGCCATGCTTAATGTTATGGTAAGTTACTTTTCCCAACCGAATTTGCAATTTTGTTAAACTAGGGTTTTGGAAATAGTGAAGAATTGAGGGGATTTCATGATTTATGCATAATTTGGAAGGAGAAAATGATTAATGAGTTAATTATAGTGGTTGGAACTTATTTGGGCACAATAAATCATAATTCATGCTTTACTAGGGTTTTTCCTAATTTGTGAATAGAAATTTTTCCTAATTTTGTAGCTTATATGTAATAATCATGGAGAAAACTAAGTAATTGATTGATTCTAGGGTTTTGGAAGTGATTTGGGTATAGGATATCTAGTTGCAACAATTTGATTGAATATTGAAAAAATGTAATTCAACGTATAGGGTGTCTAAGTAGTTAATTGAGTAAGTTAAAGGCCCAACTCAGTAATGATAATGTTTTGGGACTTATTTAAGAGCAAGAAATCCAATTTTAGGTAATGACCTAATTAGAGATTTGAAAGGGCTTTAGTGTATAAAGAGTTGAAATGGCAAATTGACCAAATTAAAGGCTTAATTGATTCATTTTGTGATTATTTACATGTTAATTGTATTGTATGTGTCATTGGAAAGAAAATCCCCATAAGATACCATGTTGAGATAATAGAATTTAAATGACACATATGAAATGTTTGAGAATATGCCTTGATGATAAGTAAGTTTAGTGTAAGGTTGTGTAATTGCAACCCTATAACTCTAGGGAAGTGGAATAAAGAACTAGTCCTTTGGGGTGTAATTCATTGTTAATGAAGTTACTATGATGCTAGGAGTGTTGAAAATAAATTGTATAATAGTAAGAATGTTAATAAAGTTGCTTTTTTAAGTAAATGAAATTGTTATATGTATAGGATCGTCAAAGCATTGAAAGACATGTTAGAGATGAGACATGAAGCTTTGTGAGGTCACTCTTCCTTGAGGTAAGTAGGCTCTCTTTTCCAGTTGATTATATTGTTTGTGGGGATAGCAATTATCCCATTGTTTGTAATTGTTTATATATGAGCATGTATGAATGGATGGGGATAGTGGACATCCCAATTGTTGTATATAACTATGTTTGATTATGAAATTGATTCTTAGCTACTTGTATGTAAACATGTATAAATTTATTGTATAAGGTAAATGGATGCATGAATGAAGGGATGGTAAGTATTCCTTGATATGTGTAGGAATTTGGATTATGAATATCCTAAGAGTAGGTTGTTTACTATATTTTGCAATGATATAAGTTAATGGAATGGAAAATATTCCATAATGGTATGCATAAATATGTTAACTGAGTTTCCTTTACTATAACATTTGCATGGATTTTTTTATGCCAGTATGGCATAGTTATAATATATGTTGTGCCCGAATGACACAATTATGATAGGAAGTGCTTTCATAGCACTATAATGGTGTGAATCATCAAAGTAATCCAAAAGTGATATACTATGTTTGACTTGTAATATGTAATATGATAAAATGGTGTAGAACATCATTGGAATAATGATGACTTGAGCCTTATGAGTATATTCTCAGGATTGCATTATGATATATTTATTCATGTTTTGATAGTGAACATGTTGCTATTTTACTATTATTTTCTATTTAGCCTACTTTATGAGTTTCCCAGACTCACGTATTCTTATTCTATTTTTAGTTGGCATGACAAAGAATGGCCAATTACTATTTGGTGCTTGTGAGCCGATCTAAAGACACTATTAGTCTTAGTATGATAAATTAGGATTGTATTCCCATCATGTTTATCATTAAATGTATTAGCATGTCATAATGGTATTGTGGATGAATTTATAATATTCCAGTCATGTTTATTGCCATCATGGGGCAACTACGCTTTTGGGTAGCTGTGGATAAATTGGGCTAGTTTTGTGATTTATCATTTTATTTTATAATTATTAGCATTAAATTTTATAGATGATTAATGCATGCACAGGTTAGATCCATGTAATTCAAGTTACATTTTGAAGAATTTTTGGCAAAAGGTTTCCCTTAAAAATAGGAAAAAATGGGGAAATTATGGTTAATGTGGGAATGCAATGGCCCCCATGGCAGGGTGTGATAGCTTGGAAACTAATAAATTTGTTGGGGAGCTTTGAAAAACAATATGTACAATTTTTTTGATAAGCTGTGAAACTAATATATATAAGTTGTTGGTGAGCTTGTAAAATTGTTAGGTGATTAGTGGAACCTAAGTGCAGCTAGTGAGGCTGACTCAAAGAGAGGAGTAGGTACCATGTAGTGTGCTGAACCTCTATAAAAATACTTGTGCAATTATGCTGAATGATTTACTCCTTGTTCTTTTTAGCCTGTTGACTTTATATTTGGCCAAAATTTTTACAAGTTCAATTCACCCCCTTCTTGAGCTAACTCAGATTGGGACCAAAAATTGGTATCAGAGTGGGCTTCAATAGTTATTTTTGATAACCAAGTATTCTAACCACTTGAAGTGATCCCTATGGCCAACAAACTCCACAACACCACAGTTGAAGGATAGTCAACAACCACGCCTTCATTTTTTTATGGCAACAATTATGGGTACTGGAAAATGTGTATGCAAAATTTTTTGATAGCCACTGACTACAAGTTATGGAAAATCATCAAAGATGGTAACACAATCATGAATACAAAAGATATGTAAATTGCAGAAGACATCGTATTGGTAGAGAGAGATGTCAAAACTAAGAATAGCCTTTACTATACACTGTCACCTTCTAAGTTTGAGAAGATTTCTGTGTGTGGCTCAGCAAAGGAGATTTGGGATAAGATGAAAGTTGCACATGAAGGTAAT
>JAYJMB010087782.1:0-20646 GCA_036873735.1 Pouteria campechiana
CGCCCAAGGGGAGAACGTGCTATTAGATTCATCAGAGAAATGATTAATTAGTGAATTGCAACATTTTTGGAATAAATTGGGCATACAAAATTTGATTATGTTGCTAGAAAGCAACCTAGTTGATTGTTAAAAAAAGGGATTTCATGTGTAGGGTGTTTGAGCAGTGAATTTAGTAAGTTAATGGCTTAGTTAGCTTATTTTTATCGTTAAGTAAAATATAAATTGCGTTGTATGATGGGTGTATATTGATAGAAATGAAATCCCCTTGAAGTACTTTACTAAAATGTTATGATTTAAATGATGAATACGAAATATTTGATGAAATGCCCCAATGAAAACTAAATTATGTATAAAAGGTTTGATTATAACCCTAAAATCTTGAAGAAAAATTAGTTTATCTAGGGTGTAATTAATTGTTAATGAAGTTAATTTGATGTGAAAGATATTAAATATGCATTGTATAACATTAGGAATGCAAGTAAGCTGCTGCACCATTAGGGAAGTTGATAGTTGAACTATGCACATCATATGGTTGATGAAATGTTCTTATAAGAGATACAGTGAAATGTTCTTATAAGAGATACAGTGAAATGTTCTTATAAGAGATACGGTGTGTTGTGTGATCCCAATGCAGCCTTAATCGGTCCTTGATTAAACACTAAAACAAGGTTAAAAAGGGATCATAGTTGGGACGGCTTTATGAATAAATCTTTGCGTGTGAACATAATGTTTGTTTGGCTCGAATTAGAGCACGAAAGAGATTTCTAATGGGGTAATGAGATAAGAATAACCATAATGAGATAATTAGGTGGATTTTTTGTATCTTATGAACTGAGAAAAATTCCATAAATTTGGATACATGTTATATGTGTAGGATCATCTAAGCATGGATGGAAATCTAAGTCATAGTTTTTGAGATTTTGAGAGGTGGTTCTCCATTAAGGTAAGTAGGCTCCTTTCTTGTTCATGTGTGAATGTATGGATGGTTAGGATAATGAGTATCCCATTATTACGAGCACCATTTTTTCGATAATGTTTATTATTTTGTTTTGATGTGTGGATTATTGGGGATAGAGAGTATCCTATGGTTTTATATTAATTTGGTGTTTATTGTATTATATGGGAACATGTGAATTACTTCCTTTGGTGTATTAAAGAAGGAGACCTTGAATGAGTATTTGAAGGTTTAAGCACTTAACTAAAGGTTATAAGGAATATTTAAGATTAAAGCTCAATAAGTGACTTCTTCAACTTTTGAAACGTCCCAACACATCTCCTTAAACAGATGTTCAAAATTCTTACAAGATGTGGCTTTGCAATATTCAAAATTTTGACTATTGAACATCAGCAGGTGGTACTGCAGGCGGCTTCAACTTCGGTTGTGCACCAAGTAGTATGGCAAGCAGTAGGAAAAATCGATTATGATCAAATTTCTAGCAGAACTCCCAAATGCAAGTTGTTGTCCATTCGTAGGTGGTATGTGATATCAGTTGTGCTCCAATCGATATGCACAAGCGGTATCTTCCTTCATTACTTTGGATGTTTTGAACACTGCTTCAGACCATCTGAAATGTGTGACAAGCGGTATGACATGGTGCCTTCGATCTTTGGCCGCGGTCATAGGCGCTACACGTGGGCGGCTATGGTATCGGCCGCGGTTGTCTAGGGACTTCTCTTCGTGGAATACCATAGGTGATTTTCATTGGTGGCTGTGATTGTAACTATGGGGTAGGCGATAGGTGCGGGTGGCTACATTATGCGGCTTTGGTCCTATGCTTAGAATTTTTTGCACTTTGCCACTTTATGAAACTTGGATATTTTTTCATTTGTTTTCTATCAAAATATATTTATCCAAATATGATATGCACAAGTTATGAAATAGGGATAAATTCTTTGAATCATGATATGTATTTTCTAAAGATAAACTCATTCAACCACAATTGCATATGATCCAAGACATTATAAAATCATAAACTAGATTAAATTCATTTTGGATCATTACCTTCTGCTTCATTCATAAGTTTTTTTTGTTTACTTCTAGTAAACAGCTAATATAATATGCTTGCACATATATTATCTCAATAATGTACTTACATTCCAAGCATATTTGTTTACATTTCAAACTTCCTAAAACTAAAAGCATCATTAGCATAAATCAAATCTAAAAGGAGTTTTGTTATCATTAAAATCATAAACATAATCCTAACAATCACCATCATAATGCCAAAGTCATTACTTCTCTTTTTTAGTATGTTCTCCTTTTACAATACTCTTTTATGGATTCTCCTATCTTCACCCCTTTTACACCTGTATTCTCAATTTACAATCCTTTTATTGATGCTCATATTTTCACCCCTTTAATACCTGCATCCAAATAGAGGCTTAAATTGAAAACAATTCCATTTTTAAAGTTACCAGTTAGGCTATGATGTAAAAACTTCAGGTTGAAATTTTCCCAATAGTTTGAAGGATTCGCCATAAAGGCAATGTATATGTCATCCTATTCATTTTGTATGAAAGTTTAAGAATTCCATACAAGTTAATTTAGATGTTTAGGCACAAGTGACCCACCATGAAGTTGAATTAGAGAAATTTTGGGCAAGAATAAAATGAAATAATTTTTTATCTGCTGAAGTAGTTGGTTTTGATGCATGAACGACACCATCTACCACAGCATACAGATACAGCTATGCCGACTAAATGACATACAAGAAATTTCCTATTGGCAGCTGAAAGGAAGCATTTGACGTGGAGAGCAGCATGCCACGTTATGTATATCTAGTGAGTGGATTGGATAAAAGACTGTACAATATGTGGTAGGAAAGAGGGAATCTAGTGAGCCATTCAGAGGCATGTGTGGTAGGGATGTGCTGTCTAACTTGGATTGATATCACGGCATAGTTGCTGCCGGCAGATTGATATCACGGCATAGTTGCTGCCGGCAGACCCTCATCCCATCTCCCAACTGGATAATGTCATCATGCACTTCATGAAATCTGTTGAGCCAGGACAGATCGGCCAACTGCCCTTGTGAGCCCCTTCTCATGACCCATAACCTCCATTTCTCCATTCCCCATCTCCTATTAAAACCTCATCAGAGCCACACATCTGAGAAACGAAAAGAAAAGAAAAAACAATACTAATAGTGTAAGTCATACTCTACCATTTCATCACTATCAGTTATTGGGTGCAACTTCTCTAGCTTGGTGGCCTCATGGAAGCTTCTCTGGAAGTGGAAGACGATGTCTTCTTTGCAGACCTTAGCAAGCGGATCGCGCTTCTCATCATGGATGATGATAATGATACGGATACTTCTCGTTCTCATGGGTGTTGTTCCTCTGTTTCTTTACAGGTCAATTTACTTGTGTCGCTTTTTTTTGGAATTTTTCTATCGAAAAATGAATGTTCAAGGACCCAAATGCATGCCTCACGAGAAAATCTGTCTCTTGGTGGCTTTGGGGGACCAATATATAGCAGATATTAAGTTACTAGTAGTCATATGTCTGCTCTTATTTCATGTCTACCAGTTGGGTTACGAAATTAATTAAGACTTAGAAAGGAAATAAATGCAAGTTTCATGCCAAAAGATTCTGAGTTTGCAATAGCACTTGTTGTATTTATAGTTCATGTGAAATCTACATGTTGTTAGGCATTCTCCTATGCATACAGCCCTGTTACTACTCCCATGGTGTATGAAGCTGATGGCGCGAGAGTAAGCAAAGGAACTGGAGTTTTCATACCGCGTTCGTCCTTTCCAAGGAAGAAGAGTAGGTCGGGGAGGTTCTCTTCCTCCAATCAAGCAAAGTATCAAAAACAACATTCTGATAAATCAAGAATCTCTAACTTGTAGTGCCCTTGATTAATCTTGTAATTACTCTAATTTTAGAGGCATCGTTGAGTGTGCAAGCTAAAATGCTCGCCATAGTCTCTTATTGAGTGTTTGTAACTTTGTATTAATAATACATTGCAAGTTTCTCTCCTGCTAGTTATGAACAAGGAAAATAATTATGTTATTTCCAGAGATTGTGGGTCATATCTTTGTGGATTAGATTTTTAAGGAATGCTTGGAAATAATCTTTGAATTTGGGATTTTAACGCAAGATTAATGGAATTGTTGTCAGAAGAGAGCAAGCTCTGTCTGTGGCGGCTGCAAGTTGGGTCTGAAACAGGCGGAATCCAACTCGGCTTTAGTCCAGTTGGATTATGCTTGTGAGGCTCTTTGGTTTTGCTGCCATTGTAAGATCTCTTGCAAACAGAGCACCGCATAAAGTTTGAATTTCGCCGCTTCCGGTCTGTTTGTATCATGTAAGAAATAGAGAATTCAGAAGAAATTACTAACGCGGGGGTGTTGCCAGCCACGGAGTGCACAAAAAAATAAAACGTATAAATCTTAAATGAAAAGATAAGGAAAATAGTAATTAAAAATATCAATAATAATGAGAAAAAAAAAGATTATTGAGGGTAGATAAATGTCTTGAATTTTCCTGTTATTGTAAAAGCCAGAAATATGGGGTCTGTACAGGAGCAGCTCCTGAATTAATGCACACCCACCAAAATATCAGTGTCACGTTCAAGTATTGTCCATCAAATGTCAAGCCAAATTTCACTGTAGATCCACACACGAAGAACAATCAATATCCTGTAGAGAGATGCCACCCAAGTAGAGATCACTCGCATGTTTTGAACAGAGTGGTATGCACTTCCGGTTTAGACTTTCACGAATTACACCCAATCCTTGGACCCACTTCTTTGGGTCCAAAGGATCAACATTCAGACGATTCTGCAGTAAACGGATACGATAATAAACAGTGTCCATCTTATCACAGAAATGTGCCACACACTGACATGGGGGTTCATCTGAAGCAAGTCTAATCAAGGCCATGCATAGGTTACCATCTGCGGGTTTTGGGTCCGAAAGATTTCTATCACCCATCATTTTTATCTCACGTTCAGTGGGGAAGTACCATTCTTCCAATCCACTCTCAGCAGAAACTTTGAGATCCTTAGTGTAATGCCTAATTGCTTCTCGTTTGGTAGATTCATGCTTTTCAGCCAACGTCAAGATACATGAAAACCTCAAGTGGTAGTTGACAACAGCCTTGACTTTCCTAAAATTGTGGCAACAGCAAAAGAACTCAAGCCACCTCTTGCCTACCCCTGCATACCACTTGACAATATCAGCATCTTCAAGTGCAATAAGTAACTTGATGGGCCGTGGGCGACCCATTGAATTTGTAAATCCTGCAAGTTTAACAGTCTTCCTTATCAGCTCAATTGGCGCATCAACTTTAATACATAACTTCGTTAAATCTTCCAACGTTCTCTCAGCATACTTACGACTCTCTTCCTCCTCTTCTTCAGCTTCTTCCTCCAAAACCTTGATAGCTCTTTCTAAATTCATATACTTATCAACTTTCTCCTGGAATTCATCATAAGCATTCACAAGCTCCTGTGGCATCTGATCCCTGATTGCTTTAGTTGACAAAAAATCCCCTGAGGACAGCTTCCGGCGCCAATTATAACACTCCTCCGGAGATTCAAAAAAATGCTGAACAGCTTCCTGCGCCCAAACCCTAAAAATGCCCTGAACCTCATCCTCAATCTGGATATCAAATTTAAACTCATCACATCGTTTCAACTTCTTGAAAACATGGTTCAGGAGCTTCAATCCTAATTTCTTCCGCCTTGTCTCCCTAGCATTCCTCAGTTCTAATGCCCCCATCTCCTTCCGTCTGATGTGCTTCTTCATGGCCCGGATTGCCTTATCTGGCATAGGGGGATGCAGAACCGTTGGTGAAATTGCCTGAATCTCCATTCCAAGAAATTCCATCTTCTCCGAGGTGGCACTATGAATTGAAGTCCCCAATCTATTCACCTTTAGTTCCAAATTTCCTTCTAAGTACCTCACAACCTGGTCTTTCAAAGTCATTGTCAGAAGCTTGGAGCCAGATGTTATCACCAATATCTCATCTAAGTACCTAACAGAAAATAATTTCACAGGCTTGTGGAAAACATGGGGCCCACCCAAATTCTCCTCAGTATCCAACTTTGGATTCTTGCGATCAATCTTGAATCTTAAATCCTGGATCATTTGATCAAGACCATTTAAATATATATTAACCAAAAGCTCGCATAAACGACTCACCTGCGGAAATCCCCTTCCAAAACAGCATCCCCCAAATTCAAACTGAAGAGCCTGGAATTCAAACAACTTGTGGATCATCTCAATCAAAGCTTGATCCTCAATCTTCTCTCCCAGGATGCTAGTCAACTTCTGAACATGGCAAAGTTCAAAATTTCTGCGTTGGAAATCCACGCGGAACCACCAATTGGGATTCTGGACTGAATTTTTCAAATAGCGAATAGCAGTGTGCCGTCCCATACCGACGCGGGCCCCATACGAAAACGTGGCGAAACGGGAGTCGTAGATGACTTCCAGCACCATCCGGACCGCTTCCATCACCACCTTCAGTTTTAGATTCGGGAGAACTAACGGTTCTCCTTTCTTCCGATTGGCAATTAAACGTACGCAGCATGATCCAACGTCGAATCGATTGGCTCGGAGCTCGGCGGAGAGAGCTTCGACGTCGGAAAAGGTATTGGAGGCAGGCACGTCAGAAGCGGCGAGGTTTCGGGCAGCAGCAAAGAGAACCGAGGGTTCGGAGACGACGGATTTCAGGAGGTTGAGAAATTTGCCGCGGCAGTATTGGGCGAGGGTTAGGGTTTGGAGACCGGGATTCGAGATGGGGGCCGGTCGAGCGTCATGGAGGTGGGTAGATAGACCGCGGAGAGGAAGGATGGAAGGTTTGCAGTGGGAGGAAATGAGATTTCTGAGATTGAAGAACATGGATTCTTGAGAACGAGTTCGGGAGATGCAGGACTCTTGCATGGTATGAATTGCGGCGTGAATTCATCGGCACGTCTTTCACATCAGAAACGTTCATCTGGCGCGTAAACAATATTATCAAACCGAACCGGCCAATGTTTCGGTTTGAACTGATGCACCATTCAAATCCAACCGATTTGAACTGTCATGTTATCATAGTATAATTATGATATCATATAGTTTTAATAATTTTAAAAGCATATAAATATTTAAATATTATAATCCAAATGTCTACTCTGAGAATTTCGAAAAGTAGAGAAGCATTTGCAAATAAGCATTCTACAATCACCAATCCTGTTTTTCTCATACCAATTCCAGTTTAACAACCGCTATGCAAGAGGAATCCACATCCAAACTAACAAGTAGCAGAAAAAGATACATCAAAGTTCAAGGAGAAGAGAAAGAACACATTTTTCCCTGGACTTGAACTCAGACAAAAGACCACCGTGCAGTGCTTCGATCCCCAAAATTACATAAGAATGAATGCAATTGTCAGTCAGCAAAGGCACAAAGTCCAAAAAGCTGCCGTTTTTGTATTGGGGCGGAGGTGAACGACGTCCTGAAGCAATTCAAGGCTGAGCCTACTTTTTGTAAGCGGGTACTTGCCAGGGTCGATGGTTCCGATGTCTATGACCCTTTCCACCTTGAGCTCGGCCTCCCGCTTAGGGCGCTCTCGAGAATCATATTCATCACATGGTCCTACTAAATCTTTCAATGGTCCTACTAAATCATTAAATACTAGAGATATACGTAAACAATCTTGAAAAAAAACACTTACAATTATAGAGTTGCTCGTGGACGATTGCTAGCGGGTAGAGTTGTCCAAGATGGGGGTGCTGCTACAGTTGTCAATGGTCGTTGCCATCGAGGATGGCTGATAATGGAAGGAGATACTGTTTGATCTCAATAGAGGACTAGGGAAAGGGGTGCTATTGGAGATGGGGATGCTGTTGCAATCGTCATTGGCCACCATAGTCAACAATGACTAGAGTTGGAAGAAACCTGTTTGGTCTCAACAAAGGATGTGTGATAGGGAAAGGGATGTTGTTGGAGATGACAATGCTGCAGAAGACGGGGATGCTACCATTGCTGACAATGGCTGCCAAATTTCTTCTCGGATGTTTAAGGGGGATGGCGTTGTAAGGAGTGGGTTCGAAAATTAGGGCAGGGAGGATGGGGAGGGCGACTGGTGACTCGGGCACAAGGAAAGGGGGGGGGGGGGGGGGGTGTGGGGGGGTTTTAATTATTTTTTTAATTTTTTTTAAAAGCTAAATAGGTTTGGACCGGTTCAGTGGTCGAACCGCAGTTCATCCAATTTTTTATGATCAGACCGGATCGGTCTCAGTCGAACTGGTATCAGGATCTGTTGATGGTCAAACCGATTGGTCCGATTTTAATAACCCTAGGCATAACTATGATGGAATTAACGACTTTCCGCCAGCATTGCTTCCAAGCCATCGGAGCAAGTGAAATTCAATGTAACAAAGAAGGGCTAAAGGAAAGGAAATTGAATGAAATGAAAGAAAGTGAAGTTAGATATATAGATAAATAAGTGGAAAATTATTGGAGGAAGTAGTTTAAAGGAGGAGTTCCTTAAAATAAGTAAATTAAAAAATGCTTAAATAAAATCCAATTAGACCATCATCATATTTAGCATTACTATTTTAGTTAAAACTATGAAATTATTTTGATTAGAGATGTTGGATATTGGACCCGGGTAACCAAGCCCACACCCACATGGGCTAAGGATTTTGGTCCTAGGTTGAGTTGAGCCAATGTTACAATTATAACTAGGGTTGTTGAAAATCTAATATGGGCCAACGGAGCCACCTGAAGGCTACAGCTTAGCACCAAAGTATATATGCTCAATCAAAAAGGAAATTAGCACTCAAAGAGGTTTGCACAAGTAGGGTTGTAACTTGGATCGGATTTGTTTGGTTTGATTCTTAATTGAACCTATCCTAACCTTATTTCTAAAAATCTTACCTTACCCTATTATTAAATGGTTCCTTAAAGTTTGGCCCTACTTTATTTCTTTTAAGGTTGGTCAATTTGATTCTGGGTTAAAATTGGTTAGTAAAGAAGGCAATGATCTTACTGTTTTACACATTCATAGAGGGGGGGCCCTAATCCATTGTCTTGTCATGCTCTGGAATATTTATCATGAAACTTCGCCAAAGAAACTAGTAGGAGAACTTACTAAAATAGTAAAAAATCAAATTAATATAAATGCTGTGTTGGTTCCCATAGGATAGCTTGACCTAAGAAGGGAGTGGTGAATTGGGTTTGTAAAAATTCATTACTTAACTCCTATTGGGATATTTCCCTCTTTTCATGATTGTATGTGGTGCATTGTGAAATAAATAATGAAACTAGTAAAGAGCATGAAAAATAAAGTAAGCAAGCAAACACACACATGAACAACACAATTTTTATAGTGGTATGGGAACCTCATTCCAACATCCACTCTTCCAAGAGCATATACTCATTGTGTCTTGGGTTCTATTATATCTCATATAATAGAAATACAAAGTGCTCTTAACACTCTTCTAGATTCCAGCTCTAGAGGGCCTAAATAGTGTTCCCAATACTCTTTTGGATTCCAGCTCCAGAGGGCATATATATAGTGCTCCTAGCACTCTTCTGGTTTTCACAAGCTCACCAAAAAACTCACTAGTTTCAAAGATCACTAGCAAACTTGTTGGTTTTATAAAGCTCACCAACAACTCTCTAGTTTCAAGTTTACTAGAAAACTTATACACTTTTACATAATGTTTCTCTCAAGTATAGGGGAAGATGAAATCTTTTATAGCTCTAACAACATAGAAAGATCTTCCTAAAATGTAAACTCAATGGCCATATAGATATGCATATTAAAGCTCATAAAGATAGATGTCGGATTAAGATCTTAGCCATGGGTGGATGGATTTGCATAAGATTAAACTCATTTGAAATGTCTTCCTTCACCACCTTTGAATCGTTCCTCTTTGTCTCCTTAAATAGTATCTTTATAGTTTCGACCATTAGAGAAAATGAGTTCAGTTGAATGCAGAAACGAGAGCAACATTAAATGAATAAGACCGTTGAGTATTTTTGTTATTGAAGTCCAGGCCTTTTTGATTTGTCCGGAGCTGCTACATTGCCGTTCAAAGAGGAAGATAAGTTGTATTAAAAGGTATTTCTCATTTGTCTTGTCATAACTTAAAAAACCTATAGCATTGCTTATTGTTAAAAATGGTGATTGATATAAGTCTGCACAATGACAACACGAGTGAAGATGTCATTTGAATGCTAGTCATAAATCAAATTTTCTCTAACAAGTCATGACCTCTCTCTGTCTATATTTGTCGGCCATAAGTTGCAGACGAATTCTTCCATAGGTTTATCTGTCAGTTGAACTTTCACAAGAGTGATTTGCCTGTTGTAACTAGCAAACGAACTTTGACTAGTGTAGATGAAATCAAACTGATTGATAGACAAACTCTATTTTGTCTTCTTAAATTCCTCTAGGAGATTTGTTTATTGGTCGATCCTTCATGCATGTGCTTTTCCTATTGTAAATAACAAACAAACTCCGGGAGCGTAGATGAAGTCGAACTGGCTGATTGACAAATTCTCCTTTGGAGGTGGCATATGAAGTTTGCTTTGTCTTGCTCAAACTGATGAAGTTTGCTTTGTCTTGTATAGTATTTGTCTGATATAAGCGATAAACAAACTTTGCTTTGCTTTATCTTGGATAGAGTACTTTGTACGTCACATAGATTTATCTGTTGTAAGTTTGTAGATGAATGTGACTTTGTCTATTGTAGTCCCTTTCTAGTCCAAGTAGCTCTTTTTCTGTTCTACTTCATCTTCCACTTTGGCTGATGCTTTGTCTGTAGTAAGTAACAGATGAATTTGATCTGTAGATGAAGTAAAGTTCTTCAAATATTCTAAACACTTCGAGCAACAAAAGGGTTTTGTTCTTGCAACTTTTTCCTTTTTTCAATCTTTATTTGTTTGTCTTAGCTCAGTTGAAGTTGCATTTCTTTATTTGTTCATCTTGCCTTTTTATTCTTAGACGAATCCATTCTTTTAACTTTGTTGATCAGATAAAATTTTCTCCTCTTTTTGCATGATTGTCTAGGCAATAATTCTTGTTGAACGTGCTGTTTAGCTTGATTTTGATGATGAACATTCTTAACCAAGTTTTAATGATGAGCAAAGACATAAGTGAAACTTTAAGGTACTAACAATTTATTCTCAAGTATATTGCAAAAACATTAACCCATACTTAACTGGAGACTAACCTTTATGATGATCAAAGGAAGAAACAAAGTAAATGCTCTTTAAAAATAAGTATATAATTTTATGTATACTTAAAACAAGAAAATAAAAATTTAAAAGTATTCAAGACATGCTTTGGAGCCAATAGAAACATCTTCAGAGTCATCATAATGCACTTTAGAGTAAATTGAAATGCTTAGAATGCTTCAGAGTAGTCACAAGCATACTTTGGAGTAAACAGACAAGCTTCGAAGTCAGCTCAAGATAAGCTTCAGAGTCATCACAATATACTTCAAAGTAATCACAAGCATACTTCAAAGTCAATAGGAAAGCTTCAGAACCATCACAACATACTTTAGAACCAACAGAGAAGCTTCAGAGTCATCATAGCAAGCTTCGGAATCATCACAGCATACTTCGGAGTCTTCATGGAACTTTCAAAGTTATCGTAGTACACTTTGGAATCAACAAGACATACTTTGGAGTTTATCAGGCAAGCTTCGAAGCTATGAACATACACTTCAGAGTTAATAAGATACACTTCAGAATCTAGGAGTCATGTTTTGGAATAAACCAAACATGCTTCAGAATCATAGAGTTAAGCTTCAGAATAAATCAGACCTACTTCAGAGATATCAAAATATGCTTCGGAGTCAGCAGCCCTACTTTGGAGTCATTAAAACCTTATTTTGGAGTCAACAAGCAAACTTCAAAGTAGTCAAATAGTAGTTCGGAGTCACCTTTTATAAAGTATCAAAGGTTTGAAAAATCTAAAATCCTCTTCAGAAAATATGAAGAAAACAAATTAGAGCATCCAAAATCATTCAAAACATTATCTATTCACTGGTCACTTCAGAGTAACTAAAGAAGCTAATTCGGAGCCTTCGATACTCATGTGAATGTTAAGAAAAGTCAGCGACAAAGTTATAGACCGATACCAGATTGCTGCAAATTAAGATGTTAGACAAAGTGTAAGGTGAAGAAAAATATTTTTGAACATTTAAAAGTTTGCCAAAGATAGTAATGAAAAAATTACTCTCATCCTATAAAAGAGGTGTTTAGATGGAAAAGAAAATATAAGTGAATATATTGAATATACTCAAAAATATAAGAAGCTAAAGTTTTTGAGCATTCGCTTCTCAATCAAGGAGTTTGAATCTTTTACTCATATTGCTTATTCATTTACTTGAAGTTCTAAATTTATATACAAGTCTGCCTAAGTAAGAGGCATAAATCTATACACTTCATTTTAGTATTTGGGAACACAAGTAGGGTGCTTAGTGTTTATGTATTGAGATAAGCAGCAAATAGGGAACTTGCTGAAAGGATACAAGTTAGTTGGTGAGCTTTAAAAACCAACAAATTGTAGAAAGTTTTTAGTTAGCTTAGAAAACCAGTAAGTTGGTTGGTGAGCTTGCTGAAAAACCAACGTGTATTTGATCAAGTTGATCAAGTTATTTGTGGAACCTAAGATCAATAGAGGAGACTAACTCAGAGAAGTGGAGTAGCAACCCAAGAAGGACCAAACCATGGTAAAAATCTTATGTTGTGTGTTGTGCAATCTATTCTATTTATTCATTCAGCACTTCAATTATTTATTTTAGCCAAAAGTTTTAAAAGCACAATTCATCCTCCCCCACTCTTGAGCTACCATTGTGTAAGGGACCAACAAGTGGTATTAGAGTAGGCTTCACTAGTTAAAATTTAATTACTAGTATATTAACTTGTGAAGAGATTCAAATGGCCGGCATGTTCCACAATATATCTGCTGAAGGACAATCTACTTTGAGACCCCCTTTATTTAATGGTACCAATTATGGGTATTGAAAAATGAGAATGCAAAATTGATTGTCATAGATTACCAATTGTGGCTTGTAGTGAAAAATGAAAATAATGTCACTAACGCTAAAGACAAATACACTCTGAAAAATATACAAGCAGTAGAACGTGATGCCAAGGTAAAGGAAATACCTCTACTGTGCATTAACTTCTTCTGAGTTTGAAAAGATTTCGGCATGTGATTTAGCTAATGAAATCTAAGATAAACTTAAGATAGCATATAAAGGTACAAATTAGGTAAAAGAAACTATAATAAATCTTGTAGTGCAAGAATATGAAGCCTTCTCTATGAAGGAAGTAGGAAACATTTCTGAAATATTTGAAAAGTTTTAGAAAATTACTAACAACTTAAAGAACTTAGGAGAAAAATATGAAGAAACCAAGCTAGTAAAGAAAATCTTGATATCTTTGCCTAGACACTAGATGCCTAAAGTGATGGCCATAGAAAAAGCAAAAGATCTAACCAAGGTGACAGTAGAAGAACTCATGGGATCACTCATGACTGATGAAGTCCTAATGAAACAAAAAGCACCAGAAGAAGTCAAAGGCAAGAAAATAATAGCTTTGCAAGCAAAATCAGAAAATGAGGAACCTTCAGGAGAAGCCTCAACCAGTGAAGATGATAAAGATATGGCAATGATAACCAGAAGATTTAGAAAAATGCTCAAAAAGAAAGGATTTGGAAATAATTCTAAGAACTTCAAAAGCAAAGATAAGAAAAAGAAAGTTCTAATCTGTTACAATTGCAGCAAGCCTGGGCATATGAAGTTTGACTGCCCAGAATCAGATAAAAATTAAGGAGACAAGAAGAAAATATATAACTCTTACTTTGACAAAAAGAATATTTCTAATAGCAAGAAATTTGGAAAAAAGAAGAAAGTTATAGCTGCATGGGACATGCTGAAAACATGATGCAAGAAAGCTCGAGTGAAGAAGAAGAAGAAAATGAAGCTCAATTCAGCTTACTCGGCTCCAAAGAAAAGGATTAAGAAGACCATTATACAAGAATAAGCTTTATGGCCATCCACAATGATGAGGTAAATTCGAAACCAAAATTTTTTGATATTAAAGAATTATTAGAAGAACTGTATTCAGATTTCAAAACATTAAAAGCTAAATACAAGGAAACTAAAAGAGAACTTGAAATAATAATTAATGAATGCTCCAAATTCAAACAAGAAAATACATTTCTCAAAACTGATCAGAATATAAATATAGAATTTGAGCAAATCAAAGTAGAAAATCATGCTCTTAGAAGAACCCTAACTAATACCTTATTTAAACTTAAAAAAAAATAAGGAAACCAAAGAAAGAAAAATCATAAAAGAAAATTAGAACCCAAACAGAATATGATTTGGATTCCTAAAATAATTGCTAAAGTTGTAAATGCAACTATATATCTAGTAGATAGATTAGTAGCATCCAAAAAACATGGGTGCCAAAATATTTTGCTATTAACCCACTTGGACCCATTCCTAAATGGGTACCAAAAGTTATAGCTTAATTTTATTACTGCAAGTGTGTTTGAGAGCTATAGAGAATAGCAAGTGGTACATTGGTAGTAGTTGCTCAAGACACATGATAGAAGAAAGGAAGCTATTCACAGAGCTAAAAGCTAAAAATGGAGAAACAGTTACCTTTGGAGATAATGGAAAAGATAGAGTGGTTGGAATTGGTAAAATTAGCCAACCTCCCTCTATTATAATTTCAAATATTTTATTAGTAAAAGGATTAAAATATAATCTTTTAAGTGTAAGTTAATTTTGTGATAATGGTTACAAAGTTGTGTTTGAATCTCGTACTTGTTCAATATTGGATAGTTCAAATTCAGTTGTAGTACTTGGAAAGAGACATGGAAATATACATTTGGTGGATTTACATGATATCTAAGTTAAATGTTTTGTTGTTAATGACAATGAACTCATGTTGTGGCATAGAAGGTTAGGACATGCCAATAAAAAATTGATTGAAAGATTATATAATAAGGATCTAGTTGTTGGCTTACCAAAACTCAAATTTGAAAATAAGTTGTGTGATGCTTGCATAGGCAAGCAAGTAAAAAAATCATCCAAATCAAACAAAGAAGTATACACAATCAAACCCCTTCAATTGCTACATATGAATTTAGTTAGACTAATAAGAATAAGAAGCCTTGGAGGAAAACATTACGCATATATCATTGTAGATGACTTTAGTAGATTTACCTGGGTAATGTTTCTAATATCCAAAGATGAAGCTTTTTCATTATTTGAGGTATTCTCCAAATGTGTACAGAATGAACAAGGCTCTCATATAGTTGACATAAGAAGTGATCATGGTGGAGAGTTTGAAAATCATAGATTTACTGACTTCTATGAAAATAATAAAATTCTTCAAACTTTCTCTACACTAAGAACAACCCAACAAAATGGAGTAGCTAAAAGGAAAATAGATCCTTGCAAGAGATGGTAAGGACAATGTTAAATGAATATAGCCACCCACAATAATTTTGGGCTGAAGCAATGAACACAATATGTTATATTATTAATAGAATTTTTGCTAGATCCATACTCAACAAAACTTCATTTGAATTATACTATGGCAAGAAGCCAAATATTTCATATTTTCATACTTTTGGTTGTAAGTGTTTTATTCTTAACAATGATAAAGAAAACTGTGGTAAATTTAAAAACAAATCTGATGAAGGCATTTTTCTTGGTTATTCCATTGTTAGTAAGGCATTTAGAGTCTACAATCTGAAAAATAAGACTATAGAGGAATCTATTCATGTAAAGTTTGATGAAAGTACTAATTCCTCTAGGAGGATAAGTGATTTTGATGATGAGATAGGTTAACTAATAACTTTAGTTGAAAAAATGAAAATACAAGATAAAGAAGAAGAACCTTCCCAATTAGAAACACAAATGGATGAAGAAGAAACAAATGATGGACCATCCATCAGTGAGGTAAACAATAAAGGTAACAATATTTTTTCTAAAGATTGATGATTCATGCATAATCACCCTAAAAGTCAGATAATTTGTGATATATATATGACAAAATCAGAACTAAATCTTCTTATTACCAAATATGTAACAATTTTGCTTTTATTTCTCAATTAGAACAAACTTTCAGCTATGCAAGAAAAATTAGACCAATTCAAAAGAAATAACGTGTGGACTATTGTTCCAAGACTAGATCATCAAACCGCTATAGGAACTAAATGAGTCTTTAAGAATAAATTAGATGAATCTGAAATTATAGTAAGAAATAAAGCAAGATTAGTAGAAAAAGGGTATATTAGGAGGAAGGAATTGATTTTGAAGAATCATATGCTCCTGTTGTAAGAATTGAAGCCATTAGAATGCTTCTTGCATTTGCATCCTATAGGAACTTCAAGTTATATCAGATGGATGTAAAGAGTGCATTCTTAAATAAATTTATTAATGAAGAGGTTTATGTAGAACAACCACCTGGATTTGAAGATCCTCACAACCCAAATCATGTATTTAAACTTAAGAAAGCCCTCCATGGTTTAAAATAGGCTCCCAGAGCTTGGTATGAAAGGTTAAGTAAATGTCTCATTGAGAAAGGTTTTTCAAGAGGCAAAGTGGATATTATTCTCTTCATTAAACATGCAACAAAAGATATTCTTATAGTTTAGGTTTATGTTGATGATACAATATTTGGTACAACTAATGAAAATCTTTGCAAAGAATTTTTCAAAACAATGTAGGGAGAATTTGAAATAAGCTTGATGGGTGAACTCAACTTCTTCTTGGGACTGTAAATTAAGCAGATGAAAGAAGGAATTTTCATTCACCAACCTAAATACACAAAAGAACTGCTAAAGAAGTCTAACATTGAAGATGGAAAAAGGTATAGAACGCAAATGAGTACATCAATGAAAATGGTCAAAGATGAAAAAGGTAAGTCTATTTGCCAAAAACTTTATAGAAGCACGATAGGATCTCTACTACATTTAACTACAAATAGACTTGACATAATGTTTAGTGTATGCATGTGTGCTAGATTTCAATCAAATACAAAAGAACCACATCTTATTGCTATAAAAAGAATATTTAGATATCTTTTAGATACACCTAATCTTGAATTATGGTATCCAAAAGGTTCAAATTTTAATTTAATAAGTTATTCAGATGCAAATTTTGTTGGATAAAAAGTAGATAGAAAGAGTACCTCAAGATCTTGCCAATTTCTAGGAAGAATGATCATTTCATGGTTCTCTAAGAAATAAACATCAGTTGCATTATCAACTACTGAGGCTGAATATGTTGTAGCATATAGTTATTGTGCATAGATCCTATAGATGAAATAGTAATTAAATGATTTTGGCCTTAATTTTATTGATATACCTATCAGATGTGACCACATTAGTGTTATAAATTTGACCAAGAATCCAGTTCTACATTCTAGAACTAAGCATATTGAAATCAGGCATCATTTTATTAGAGACCATGTTCAAAACCATCATATTTGCTTAGAATTTGTCTCAACAGAAAATCAGCTAGCAGATATTTTTACAAAACTACTTCCAGAAGAAAGATTTAACATGATAAGAAGAGAACTAAGCATTCTAGATTCAAGTGCATAAAATGCTTAATTTATCAAATAAATTAGCCATTTTGTGTTCTCATCTATGTATAACATAAAATGAAATATATTCTAATCTCTCATTTTCCAAGAAATGTATTAATTCATATTTAATTATATATCTTGGTAATGATTCCTAAATGAACATAAATTAATAATTAATTTATAAAACTTAAAATCCAAAACTCTAAAAATCCATTTTATAATTTCAGAGTTAAGTCAGATTTCATACTTTGTAGCCTCCGAAGCTCACTTCAGAACCTCCAAAGGCCCAAACAAAAGCCTCCGAAGTAATACATTGGAGCATCCGAAAAATCCCAAAAAGAATCATTGCCTCTGAAGGACCTCTTTTGGAGCATTCGAAACCAAAACCCATTAGTGTTTTAGAGGACTTTTAAACCAAATGACTAAATTCGAAAGTACTCAAACCATTTAATTGCTTGAAATCTCTCCGAAAACCTAAATTCATCTTCTCTGAACTTTCAATACCTCCCTTTCAGAAAAGACACTCCATCTTCCCACCCTTTTTGAATCTCAATCTCAACTCTCTCTATCTCCCTTCCTGTATTCTCCAACATCTCATCTAGAAATCTCATTCAAAAACCTAGATTTCTCTGTTGAAATGATGAGAAAAAAGGAGCAAAAAGCAAAAGCAAGGAAAGAGATGATT
This sequence comes from Pouteria campechiana, assembly GCA_036873735.1. Classification (NCBI taxonomy): domain Eukaryota; kingdom Viridiplantae; phylum Streptophyta; class Magnoliopsida; order Ericales; family Sapotaceae; genus Pouteria; species Pouteria campechiana. Next base: position 18,255 of record JAYJMB010087782.1, read on the forward strand.
CTCCAGAAAGAAGAGGAACCAAAAGGCCAGATGAGAAGTTGATACATTTGAGGTAATCTTTCTGAATAGATCATTTGACTACTTTAGATTTTTAGAAAGATATGAGGATAGGAGAATAGTAAAAGAAAAATTTTTTAATTTTGAAGCCTTTAGTATGAAGTTAGAAGTGTTTGCATGGTTAAGATACCAAGGTTGGAATGAATATGCCAATTACAGAGACAATCTATATCCTAGACTTGTAAGAGCACTCATCTATAATCTCAACACAAGGTCAGAAAAATCATGGATAAGAAATAGAGATTGATAAACTACAAAGAATTTAAGAAATTATTTCAATCTCTCTGAAGAAGAAGAAGAGATAGTATGGCCTTCCAGAACAAATCTATTCTCAGATTTAGTAGAAATGAAAATTTATAAGAAGAAAAATTATCTGCATGCTAGTCACCTAAATGTGAATCTTAAGCTAGCATATCTTATTGTTATGAGTTTGTCCTAGAAGAGGAGCTGTTGCTGATGTGTCTTAAAAGGATGCTAGAATTATGTGGGCATTGAAGAATAAGAGAAAATTAAATCTAGCCAAATTGATGGTAGATCACATTCACTTGATCAAGAGCATCATAAGATTTCCCTTTCCTATGGAATGGATCTAACCAAACTAATGAGGGAGGCAGGAGTGAATCTCTCAAATGAAAATGAAGAGCTTCCAAGAAATAGAGACACATTGGATGAAAAGACTCTAAAAATGATTGGCTTTAAGCCAACAACACAAGGTTGGATCACTGAGAAACCTAGAAGAACAACTCAATTAAAGGGATCTAAACCTGATGAAAGAATAGAAAGAAGAGATGTCATAGAATAAGTCACAGAAACAAGCCAAGAACTCTCCTCACATGAAGAAGAAGAAGGAACAGAAAGACAAGATTTCATGAGTCCACCAGTAGAAGCAAGAGAAAAATTCTCCAGCAGAGAAGATCAATTAGAAGCTGAGAGAATAGAAGAAGTTCCAAGAGAGAAATAAAGAATTGTCATAGAGATGTAATGGAAGAAACTTCAAGAGAAAATGTATTTGAACAAAAAGCAGGAGCAACCATGCCATCACACACACCTATTAGATCACCTTCACCTATTAGACCCACTTATACTCATCAACCATCCACTTCATTAATTCCCTCTATACAACTAATCCCATCACACTAAGAGGATAAACTAACAATGATTGAACACTTTTTGTCAACTCTAGCTCTTCAAATGACTAGAATGAATCATAATCTTTTCACTACCATTTCTTCTATGATCCTAAGAGCTAATAAGATTGACCCAAGACTTGATTCTCTACAATCTCTAGCAAAATCATTCAGAGATCAAGCTTATCATCCTCACTTCTCACCACCTCATCTCATTTCTCTCCACCTCCAACTCACTTTTCATCTCCTCCACATCACTTCTCTCTAGTTAGAACCAACTCTCCAATAATAATGATGTCTTCTCCCTCACCTTCACCTCCTCATACATTATAATCTTCTATCATTCTAGAGGTTGCTCAACCTATGAATCGGTTGAGTCATACATGTATTGTGATGATAATCCACACATATATTACAGAAGATTTTAATGATATTGCTAATATTGGAAAACAAGAAATAGAACTATACATGTGCCTAATATATACAATTTATGTTGATCCATGTGCATAAATTAATTACTTTATAATGAACATGATCACATGATTATCAGAAGTAAAACATTACCTAAAAGTTATATTTGAATTACTCACATATACAATTAGAACACTCTTGAAGTATTTCGGAAACTTTAAATAATATTTCAGAAGTTATTTCTGCATCCTCAAAAGTCCTAATATATTTTCTCAGAAATTATAAGACTTATACTTAAAGTAGTTTCAGAAACTCTAAAACAACTCTTTAGGATTAGAAAACTTTGAAACTAGCACCCAATATAGCTTTTTAACCTTAAAATAACAATATCCAGTTAACTCCTCTGAAGTCATGTCATAAACTTTGAAGTCATGTCATAAACTCTGAATAATTGCTTAAGAAGCTTTGAATTTCATACTTAATATGTTTCAGAATCTTTGAAACCAATCTTCCAATCTATTCATCCAACTATAAATTACTTTAAAAGAAAGTATAGTTATTCTAATGAATACTCTAACTTCTAACAATAAACAATATGCATACTTGGCTATGATTTCAAATGATATGCTATGAGAAGAAATTATCATAATACATCTTTCAAATGCTTTGCTAGAATGATTTCAAAGTACATTCATGTTTATTTTTCTTCTAAGAATCTTCTGCATATCTATGATTACTTGATAAACAAAGAAAAATAATCATATAATCCATTATGCAATCATCTTATTATCATATGT